>JAWWMK010032566.1:0-12500 GCA_035047105.1 Galeopsomyia nigrocyanea
CTTAAGGCCGCAATGGCCACGGCAATAATAAATATGACTATCATCATCATCTCTCTCTCTCTCTCTCTCTCTCTCTCCCTCCCTCTCTCTCTCTCTCTCTCTCTCTCTCTCTCTCTCTCTCGGTAGGTGCCACGCTCCACACGCTTTTCTTGTCGCTCCGTCTTTTCGACTTGTTTTGACCGACTTTTTTCACTCCTCGAGTGGAACTTTGCTTATAGGCAGTTTCATCCAAGTGGCCTCTTCACTTACGTCCAAGTTTGGTGCACCTTGTTGCATTCATGTGGTCACTGGATGCATTTTACTGCCTTTTCAATCGAAGCTAACCTATACACCTTGCTTACTCGCTTTCGCTCTACCGCTCCTGCCTTGCCTCACGCCCGCTTCGCTGCCTGCACGTCACCACGCCAAAAACTACATCTCCTTGCTACAGCTTCTCCCAGCATGTGCATCGTCAACTAGCGCAACTTCGCAATGGGTGCAATGGAGAATGCATGAACGGCGACAGCAATCATCGTTGAGTGAATGTGTAAGCGAAATCTCCTTCACAATCTTGACTGCTGCGCGTCGAAGCTTTTATTAAGCGCAGTGTCAATACATTAATCTTTAGCTTGATCTTGCGTGTTTATTATTACTGTTAATTGTTTTCGTTATTTTCGCTACTGCAGATGCATTTTTCGTTGCGTTACACAGGTGCTTTTACGTTTTTTGCCTGCTCCAATTTGAGATCTCAAAAATTTTTGTGTATTTTCTGGTGTCAGGCAGAAATTTACGGTGAAAAATCATTGAAATTAATATAGGCTATATCGTTTATGCGTGCGTTTCTCTTTTTTCGCCCGAGCGAGCACAAGTTGTCATTTTTGCATCGCGCCTAAAATTGATTATTCATCTGTTTCTTTGGAATATGATAAGGTTATGTACACCTGTGATTTTGGCAAGTCACGCATAAGTTGGCAGTGAAATTACTTTGAGCATGAAAATTGGCATCATTGATAGCGTCGCGCGGCAAACTCAAATCAATAGATAAGCATGCGCCCGCAACGCACCTAGCGCTTTTCACTCTCACTTCTACCGCATTGTCGGCTCAGTATCGACATCCTAATCGCAGTCGCTTCTAGCGCGCTCGCGCTTATCGATTCAGCCAGCTTATCAATCTCAGCCGCGTATCATCATCCAAGCTACCCATTGCTCCAAGCGCTCTTTTCGTAAATGTCAGACTTTTGCTCTATATGCAACCAAAAATTGTAACCAACCTACAACACTTATTTTCTCCTCGAAACAAACAAATTAACCCATTTACACTGTAGTTTGCCAACTCCACCTGTGCTAACAAATACTGTCACTGCAAGCATTGACAACGCACACGCCACCGCAACACGTACATCGCCAACTGTCACTAACGCGCAATTGGCCACGCCTCCACAGGTTATATCTCCCACCTCCTTACCTGTTTCTATCAAGCGCGCTGCCTCGCCGCTTCAGCCCTTGTCGACACTGCTGCCAAGCAGTCTCGCTCGGCGTCTTGCTCCTCGGCGGATTTTCTTTCGCCCTTAAGCAACACCTCAGACGTTACAACTTCTTTCTACTCACCGCTTGCCTTACCAACTGAAAACATGAATAGCGATACGCCAAGCTGGTTCGCCGACTGGGCTAAGAAGGCTGATAAGACTGCCGCCGAAAGACATGAAACTCTCTGTCAAAACTTCGAATAAGCGGCAAAGGATCAATGTGCACGCGACAGGATTGCCTCAATTATTGATGTCTCCGAACTGCTTGTTCGCGGCCTCCCAGCTGATTTTAAAGGCACGTACTACGATGCTGCAAGATGCCTTCTTTACGCCCTCGGCTTCGGCAAGGGACATGACCTGCCGAGTGTGCTTGACTCTCGCGAGTGGAAACCCGCTCCAAAGTTTGGCGAATCGGAGGAGCTCATGGACACCCATGATCGCGAGAATGGTACTGATCCCTCGCACTCGCAAGGAGAGGCCTGGGCGCCACCATACAAAGCCTTCGTTTTTCTTGTAGACTCCACTGCCATCCGTGAGCGCATAATGGCAGCGTCGGCTCATCTGCGCGAGGTAACGGCCGTGCAGATCTTTGGTTGCGAGGGCACAAATCGTGTCTTTGTCAGGCCGATTTGGCCCAAATCCGTGTATCAGCTTTTCGTCAAGGCGAGACGTGCTTGCGAGAGCCTCGGGTACTTGAGACCTACAGTTCGGAACTTGCGCGTACATGTGCAGGCTGAACCCAGCGCGGAGCCTCTGCCCATACTCTCTGATGATAATTTGTTAGCCCTCTCGCCGAATCGTCGCCGCGGGCAGGATGAAATTTCAGCGAGCACTCTACACCAGAACAATCAGCGCAACGATTACCGCGGCTCGTGCGCACGAAGTTACAATCAGACCGCTCGCCAGACCCATGCTTCTCATAGACACGGCCGGCACGCGCTGCCGCATGCAAATTATCAACAGCAGCGCCATCAGCAACAGTGTCAGTACCAAGAATACCAGCAGTACGAGCAGTGCCACTCTCAGTCCGCAAACCAGCCGCTGCCAAATGATTCCTACCCTCCCAACCCTGCTTTCTCAGCGAATGCTCCTCTGCGTAAATCACTGCTAGGACATCTCCCGCAAACACCCCCGCTCTCGTCAGCACTCTCGCTCTCTTCAGCACCCTCGCTCTCGTCAGTGCACACAAACCTGACTCGATCTCACTCGCATGAAAACTTGCAACTTAAAGGCTCAAATCAAACCAACACCATGTGATGCCAGAGGCAAGCACGTCAATCACAAACACCCACATCTCTAAAAATAGCCCATGCAAATGTAAATCGTCTCGATAACTTTTCCCACTTTTCACGCTTAGAGGCTCGCATTGAAAATCATAACTATGATATCGTAGCAGTTACAGAGACTTTCTTACTAAGTGATATGTTATAGCCGCACCTCAAAATTGATGGCTACAACTTTCATGACGTAGATCGAATGGGCAAGACGGGTGGTGGAGTCGCTCTCTATGTGAAAGAAAAATTCATAGTACACACTCTCGCAAGCTCCGATCCAACCTATGACAACACGCCTGAATTCTTCATCGCAGAAATCAAGCTTGCCTCTTTTCGAATGCTTTTTGCCGTAGTATATCGACGCCCAGGCTCACTTACGCTATCGCATTTTTTCAACTGTTTCTCTGCGTACCTTCCGCATTATGACATAGCTATTGCCGCTGGCGATTTCAATGCCGATTTGTCTTCAAATACCAAGAGCCAAGCCATTGAAATCAGGAGCCTAATGAGCCGCCATGGTCTCAAATCTGTATCTCTCGCCCCTACTTGCCATCGCTTTATTGATGCCACTTCCACCCACACGACGCTCAATCTCTTTATCACTAAACAGAGTATGTCAGCTCAACGTTTCTCGCAAACTTCATCACCTTTCATTGACTTTCACGACCTTATCGAACTGAACTTGCCATTTTTCCTCGGACATTTAGTCACAAAGCGCATATTATCCAGGTGCCTAGGTCGGCTAAACAGCTCGCTCCTAAACACTCACTTATCTGCATTACTCGCCAAGAACCTGCTCCTCGCTAACAATTGCCAAGGTAACGCTGCATCGGCTAAAAATGACGTAAATCTACAACTGGCTCTCGACATACACGAACAAGCTCTCTCTACCTGATTACTGGCCGCTTTCAATACGATTGCACCAATACGCGAAATCGTGCTCTCCTCAAAGCGCAAGCCCTGGGTAAACTCCGAGGTCCGGAGACTCATGCGTGCCTCCGACGCAGCCTACAAACGATCGAAAGTCACCGCGCGTCCAGCTGACATAGCTAAATACAGAAACCTGCGAAAGCTAGCGAGTCGAATACAGCGTGCTTCCGGATCTGAGAAGTGGCGAGAATTCCACAAACTTGGCATTTTGAAAAGTATCCACCCATCGCCTTTTATTTTTCTCTCGACTAGTGTTCTAAATCGTCACTATGCTAATGTTGTCAACAAAGCTCCTCCGATGACCGTCGATATCTATAACAGTATACGCAACGCCCCTCTCCATCGTAATTTCAATTTTCCGCCGTTCATTCTTCAGCCGATCGCGGTTGACGATGTGAAAGATGCCCTCGCTCGCACTCAAAAATCAGGGGTCCTGATGGCATCTCCATAGAAATGCTGAAACACGCCTCGCCGACCATAATTCCTAAACTTGTAGCGCTTTTCAACAGGTCGATAGACACCAGCATTTTCCCAACTTATTGGAAGAGAGCACTTTTGCGTCCACTATCGAAAATCGCTACACCAACTTCATCGTTAGATACTCGTGCCATAGCACAGTTATGCGAGCCATCGAAGCTATTGGAGCGAATTGTACATCGTCAGTTGCTTCACCACCTGGAAACGAATAAACTCCTCCATCCTTGTCAAGCAGGCTTTCGTAAAGGTCGCTCCACCGAAACTGCGCTTCTCGGCCTGCTCGATGATATTAGATTTACTACGGAAAAGAGAAAAGTTACGATCCTTATTCTCTTTGATTTTTCGCGAGCGTTCGATAGCATACTGCACGACCGCCTCATTAAAAAGCTACGAGAAATGAATGTTGCAGACAGATCGCTCGAGTGGTTTTTCCACTATCTGGCCGATCGGCTGCAGGCGGTCTTAGACGAGGGTGGCACGATATCCGAATGGCTACGTGCTACTTTGGGTGTTCCGCAGGGCAGTGTTCTCGGGACGCTGCTCTTCGCGATTTATATTAACGACCTCCCGCAAGCTCTTTGCTACGCGAAGTGTATCATCGACACCGATGACACGCAGGTGTACATACACTGCTTCCCCAATAAGATCTTGGCCCGCATTGCCAGGGCGCAACGTGAGGCGCAGGCGGTGGCCGACTGGGCTAGAGCGAACGGTTTGGAGTTGAACGTGAAGAAAACTAAGATAATTATCATCAGTAGCGAATTATTCATTGCGCCTTTGCAGGCTTGTAACCTCCCGCTCATTCACATAAACAACACTCCAATACCATACTCGACATCAGTCAAAAGCCTAGGTATTATCATCTCCTCGACCCTGCAGTGGAAGGAGCAAGTGTCAAATATCACTAGCAAAGTTCATCGCTCACTTCACACACTAAAATTTTACAGAAGGTCTCTCACGCAAACTGTTAAAAAATACTTCGTCGAAGCACTGGTTTTTCCTCACTTCAGCTACACATCACTTGTTTTCATGGGCCTCGGTAAAACGCGCACTAAGGACCTGCAGGTCGCTCATAACGCCTGCGTGCGTTTTGTGGCCGGATTTATTCCATTCATCCCTACCAGAGACATGGCTACGCACGTTATCTTCCATCGCTTAAAGCTCAACTGGATTACTCTCAGCTCCATGCGCAACATCTCGCTGGCCACCCTGCTTTACAAAATTGTTTCAAAGAACAGAGAAGAGCATCTGGACGTTCCCTCATACCTCCTCCCTCATATTCGTATTTACAACGAACATATTATGGCTCAAAGATCCGCTCAAAAACCACCAGCAGCTTTTCATTTCGCTAGCCCGCGCACTGAGGCATGGAAGCGCGTTTTTGCTATACGTGACATGGATCTGTTGAACCAGCTCAGCGTCACAGTCTTTGACACGAATAGAATTCCTGCTTTCAAGATCTGGCTCTTCTCACTATTTATGATACTGGAGCTCGAACGTTTCCGTAGTAAAATCAATTTTGAAGCTCTGACAAACCACCAGGCCCTAGCTAAATTACCTGCTGTATACCGTCCCTTCAATGTTACTGCCTTCACAACCTCAGCTAAATATCTCGCGGTCGAAGATCGCTACCTAATTTACAAATTCTTTGAGGACGAGGATAAGACTCTGCGGCGTTTTGTCAGATCAAAGCTCTAGTACTTTGTCTCACGGCCCTCGCGAAACTACTGATGGCCCTCCAAACCTGCGTAACGATGACTACTCGATTACAACTTTTGCCTGCGTACCTAGCGACATCATGTTTCGTTGTTGTACTTTTCTGCGTGCGTTTTTTTAGCGAATAACATGCGTCCTGCGTTTTATATGTAACTGTTAATTGTATTTGCTTATTTTATTTCTTTGTTATTGCTGTTTGGGTGCTTGCGAGCTTTGAAGTGTACTGTACTGTATCGTAGTACAAATCGTTCTACGTGCACGAATATGCTCTTCGTGCTTTTATAAAAATCCGTCTCATGCACACATGACATTTCCCTCGTGCTCATAATATGCTTGTTTTTTGTTTTTATACACTATTTATACTTTTGCTGTACTATCGTATGCGACCTCGTATCACGCTATCGCAATGCTTCTATAAGTACGCTCATGCTTCTTTGCTCTTTTCCTGCGACGAAATACACTCCACTGCGCTTAAGTACTATTGCTATTGTATTGCTATTTTTGGATACCTTAAATCTTATGAATGCGCCTATATTTTTGCTCTCCCTATTTTTGCTTTAATTTTAGTCTTATTTATGCTACGTAATTGTATTACTGTATTTTTTTTTACGTTTATAAAGGTAGCCTGTTTATTTTTGCTACTGCGTTCTTATAGCTACTATTTCTGTATAACATCGTTACTTGTATTTTAATGAGCATGTATTTCTGTATTTTTTTGCACTTGATGAGACAGGGTTCTACCTGAATGGTCCAAAATAAACTTACATCTACATCTCTCTCTCTCTTCTATTACTACTGGCCGCATAGGGTACCACCCCATGGCCCAAATAAATATTTCAATCAATCAATCTCTCTCTCTCTCTCTCTCTCTCTCTCTCTCTCTTCTCGCTTCGCTTTTCTTTCTCACACATGTTGCGAAGGTCGTGATTTCGGCTTCGTTGTAAAGCACTTGAAAAGCCGTAAATGTGTTTTCATCGTGTCGGGGAACGTTACCATAAACGCTTGCAATAAATTTATGTTTCCTTTCTCGATATTATTTGTCGTCGCGTCAAGTGACCATTTACAGTTTTCGCATCGTGAGAAAATATACAATTTAATAAAATCAAGCTCAATAAAATAAAAATTCGAATATGCACACACACTCATACGATCACAATTTAGGTATAAATACGACAAGTGACGTCAGTATGTCACATCTCCAAAGACTGTCAATTTGTTTCCGGTACCAAATATGTTGAATTATTAAATCTAACAAAGAGAGTGTCACATGTTTGGGTCACCGATTCACCTGAAACTTTGGGATTTCTTTTCATACGTAGAAATATGTAAGAAGCCACGTGCGTTCATCCTAACGCTCAATATTTCTATAGTTATAGGCTATTTTTGACAAAAATGAAAAATATATCTCTCTTGTAATGGATATATATACCTTGTAACCTAAGCATTGTAGCGTTTTTATAAAATCACCAAAAGAAAGCTGAGATCAAATCCTTTGGAAGAAAAAAAAAATTGGTTGAAAAAGACCAATCCGTTCCAAAGTAACACCGATTTAAAATTTGTATATGGAATCCTCAATAAAATGCTTTGTTTTGAAAAAGTGACTAATTGGCTTTTAAATTTGTAATATTTTATAACTTTGGAACGGATTGGTCTTTTTGAACAAATTTTTTGTTTTTTCGAAAAGATTTGATCTCAGCTTTCTCTTGTTGATATTACAAAAACGCTACAATGCTTAGGTCACAAGGTATATCCATTACGAGAGACATATATTTTCACATATTTGAGAAAAATAGCCTATAACTATAGAAATATTGAGCATTAGGATGAACGGACGCGGCTTCTTTCATATTTCTACTTATGAAAAGAGATCCCAAAGTTACAGGTGAATCGTTGACCCAACCATGTGACACTCTCCTTGTAAGTTGAAAGTTTATTTTATGAAATATAACGGTTTTTCTATATATTATGTGCAAGTTCTTATATAATGTATAAAATGAAACATGATGCCTATAATTTTTCACCAATGATAATTATATTGTAAAACCTCTTCCAATCGAATAAATATCTTGACCTAAGTCAATATAATGATTTTTCATTAACATAGCAATCCTGGTACACTCTATATAATACATATTCATAACGTAAATAATAAACATTGCGTTTGGTGAAAAAGGGAAATCCCATGTGGAATCGCATAAAGGAAAAGTGTCGAATCTCCCATATGGTTTCCCATATGGGCTCTTCCAGCCGGGATACCACTAAAAAGCCAGATTTAAGGTCCAATAAGTTAAAAGCTCAACTACGAGGAGCTATATTCAAAGTGGTATATCGTCCGGGATGGATAAACGCTCCAGCCGATGCACTTTCTTGTAAGCCCGTAATAAAGGAAGGAGAAGATGATCCCGGAAGGACCAGAGCAGAAATCTATGAATTAGCCGAAAAACAGGAAGAAGAAAACGATCGTAAAATTAACGAGATAACGAAAAGCATACTTGTTAGGATACGATCACAACACAAGAGGACACGAGATGCAGCCGAAGATGAGCATGAACAGGTAGCAAACGGACTGTTCAATAGTTCCGGAAACCCTCGTGAACGCAAGAGACAAGACACCACTCTAGCGAGAGCCTAGACTCAAGCGAGAGTGACGACGATGAGAGAAATCCTTCTTGAAGGCAATCACATCGTGAAGACCGAGGATTTCGCGGTTTCCCCGGAAAGGGCACAAAAACTGGCGAAAAGTATCCAGTATGCAATCAGATTCCAGATATCGAGGCAGGTAACGATCCCATATTATCCCAAGCCAGAACTGATAAGCCTTTGGCTTACAAGCGAAAAACGGAAAATATGATCCCGGAAATCCAAGCTGCAAGTACTCCATTAGCGGAGAAAGAGAGATTCTTTGTCGAACCACAAGCAGCACTACAACAGCGAACGCTTACGCGTCGAAAGGCTCAATTTGGCCATACCCTAGCGGTAGCCGAGAGCAGCAGCACTAGCTTGGGAGGATCATCCAGAGAAGATCAAGGACCTCTAATTCCTGATGGTGTCATCAAGGCCACTGCAAAGGAACCAACGGAAACAGGACTTCTAATGATCCCGCCAAATCAGAAAAATCATCATGAACCACCAGATCCAATATTAATATCAAGAAAAAGTCCTACAAGGCCTTCTACTCTACCCGTTCAATCAATCGAAGATGATTTCCAGGGGAACCTGAATCTAACACCAATAAGCCGCCCAGAACCGGTAGTAAGTCCACCGCAGCATAACCTTCAGGCTGATTTAGAACAAGAAGAGGCTAAAGACAATCTATTTTCCATTCTACAACGATCTATGAATTCATCGAAAATAGATAAGAGAACACGCTACATCCTAGACGTCGAGGAGCAAAATCAGGAAGGTCGTAAGAGATTGCAGATTAATATCTGGAAGCCTGAAAAGGAAAACAATTCAACATCTGTCAAGTCAACGGAAGATGAACTGAATAACATGTCTAGTCCAGGAACCCATCAGTTGTTAATACACAACCGAATAACGTTTCTGGCAACATCACAGAAGACTTACCCAAAACTCCTGAAGGTAACGTCGATCGTCGATATGAAACCAATAAAGATTATTACAATCTTTTGGGAGAATGGGGAGACGGTGACATATCCATGAGATCCGAAGCTGAAATTTCGGACCCGGAGAATCTAGTTCATTCTCAACTTAGGAACAATCTCATTGTCAGGACACCCGAAAACAACCAGGTCCAAGAAAACCTATCCGACACCGAAGTCAGCACTATCTCTGAGATATCCAGAAACAACCGAACCCAAGAAAATATATCTGACGCTGAAATCAGTAACATCTCTGGGATATCAGAAAACAACCAGGACCAAGAAATTCCAGCGGATCCTAAGAATACTCCATTGCCTGACAGCGATTTGGACAACGTTACTAGTGAAGACGAAAGGATCGTACAAGACGAACCTGTGCTAGAACAATCAGAAAGCAACAATAAATCAACAACGATCAGAAATCAGATATCCTTTAACGACTTGATTCGCCAACTGCGAACAGCATAATCAGTGAGCCGAACCTGGCGAAAAGTTTCATCACGAACCCAATATTCCTAGTTTACCTAGGGGTAACTGTCTCTTTTGGTCACGTATTAAACTACTCGACTTGAAGCCGGATCCATTAGTTCTACGTCAAGAATTATTGGAGGATCCTGCGATAGAGCCTGTCAGATACTGACATCACCCTAGGAATATGGGGACGACGACTGTTTATTCATCTTTACACAAAAATACGAAATCAACGCATGCATTCATTATCCAACAAAAGATGGCATGAATTTCTATCAAATCAGATGCCCTGGTAGTACAACCTTCATACACCTACATCTAGAAGGCGTACATTATACGCCATATCTATTAATTAATGACGAATATGCTGGCGAAAAACAAACTAATGAGTCAATGTCCATAACAGAGTCAGAGGATTCGGAGGATGAAATGCAAACAACACAGGACAGCATTACACCAAGAAAGTAAGTTGTGACGCGTTATCTTGTGGTCGATGCCCGTTCACCATCCGACCACCCACCTTGGTTCATAAATTTTAATGATAGTAACGATAATTTACCCCTCTTCAACAGAGTAGAAGAAATTAAGGAACACGGACGAATTACTGAGCGCACCGAGACAAGTAGGAGACGTTGTTATTACAGAGCATGCGGGTATCAGATTGTTCGGATTGGTCGCAAAAAATCATATTAATGAGAAAGCATTGCGCCACGACATTACGCGTTACCTGAAAAAATTAAAAGCTCTTTTTATTGAAATTGAAATTCGCTCAGATGGAATAATCAGAGATTTATCTATGTTACAAATTGTAGATTGGAATACATTTAAAAAAAATTTCAATCATTTATTTAAAGCACAACTGTTAGTTTTGGTATTTTTCAAGAATAATTAACCCATACCCCCTGTCGCAGAGCGTTATCGATTAATTAAAGAGTATCACGTATCAAGTACTTCCGGACATGTAGGCATAACGAAAACACACGATAAGATAGCCGCGGACTATTATTGGCGGAATATGCCGGCTGACGTAAGGCCATTTGTGAGAGGTTGTCACGGTTGCCAATCACAAAAGTTAGTCCGTGTGAAAACCAAATTACCCATGTTAATAAGCGACACACCTTCGCGACCTTTCGTAACAATTAGCATGGATTTCTTCGGTCCCTTAAAGGAAACTGCGCGGGGAAATACCTATATTCTCGTGATCCAAGATAAGTTTAGTAAATTTTGAATTTTTGCACCAGTACCTGGCGCTACCGCTCATGAAGTAGTTAAAATTCTTATGGAAAAAGTCATTTGTTATTTTGGTAGTCCTCGTAGCATAACAACGGACAAAGGTCCTCATTTTATTAATACAACACTTAAAGCCTTCGCTAAATTATTTCGAATTACCAAATTCGCGTCAACAAGCTTTCACCGCCAAAGTCAAGAGGGAGTCGAAAGAGTCATGATGACGATAAGAGAATACATAAAGTTATGTACCGAAGAGCAGACTGATTGGAGCATTCGTATACCATTAGCACAACACGCCTACAGCACCGCGGTTCACGAAGCGTTAAATTACACTCCACACGAGGTCTTGTTTGGAGAACGCGCTAGAACTCCATCTAGTTTTCCCTTTCGCGAAGCATTGCTCATATACGATGAATATCTTGGTTCTACAACCGAATCTTTATCTCATAGCCGCAATGAATTTGGTAAAAGCCAAATTTAGATCGAAATTCTACTACGACCGCCGTCTTAAAGCGTATCATTTTAGATTGGGAGAACTAGATAACTTAGAGAGAAATCCAAGTAAAGGGAAATTCGATCCTGAATATATAGGCCCTTGCGAAATTATAGGTATCGCATATCTAAGGCATATTGTAAACATAAAAAAAGGCGAAAAAACGTGTGTAGTACATATGAACCGAATAAAACGTGCAATAATGGGAGAAATGCCAATTAATACAGACGTCCCGGAGAATTTAGCTGATCTAAATAGTTTGAGGGACGTAAGCTAACTCGACATAGTTGACAACACCGATAATGAGCAAAACAACGAGAGAACAGGCTTTGATGAGTTTATGTAAAAAGTTTTTGTCCCGCACATTTTTAGTTAATATTAATTCAATCTCAATGCAAATTATTCAATGTGTTGACCACGGAAAAACTAACGTTTTTCGCGGCCAACGGACGTTACACGTCATGAGATTCAAAATTCTCAAACAGTCAAGTCTTTCTATCATTTTTCTTTTATTGATTGCGTTGACCACAGAAAAACTGACGGTTTTCCGCGGCCAACGAACGCTGCATCTTAAACATCAGATTTCGATAAGCAGCAACTTCAATCTCTTTTCATACAAAGGCGTAATCAGTCATAAAGTTAAGATTTTTTCTTGGCTAATACGAAACAGCACAATAACATTTCTGGTATAATATATAGTTTATTTAAAAAAATAAATATTATTAGATTGTAACAAACTCCGCTCGTTCGCGAATTCGAATGTCGCGCGTAAATGAGCGACGATGTCAACGAGATGGTGCTG
>JAWWMK010032577.1:0-13587 GCA_035047105.1 Galeopsomyia nigrocyanea
GTTTCCGACAATCTTACACGTTTCCGACATGTATGTGTCGGAAACCTCAAAATCGTGTCATTTACCCACCACTGGGTGTGATGCATGCATAGGTACTAGGTACGGCCCGCGTGCTGCTGCTTGCTGCTGCTGCCCAGTGGTTGCCAGTGGTTCTAAAGACGTGGTTCTGTAAATAACAGTGTAGCGAAAATCTCATTGTCGTGCGCGTTTGCGTGTGGAAAATCCAGAGCCAGAGTCTACATGTAATGTAACAGAATTGACAAAGATTGTTCTCTTTCTCTCGATGAGGTTAAAAAGACTGTCAGATGATTTATTGCTAGCGAGGTGGGAGGAGAAGGCGAGCCGTCAGCGATAAAAAAAAACCAACTATCCTTGGCAGTATTGAACGTCAAAAGTCAGGGCTCGTCTTTTCACTAATTGTTTTTCCTTTTGGTCGTTGATGTCATTTATACGATAAGTACATCATCATGACCAGTAAGAAGGGACAGACCTGGCGGATCGAGGCTGACATTGATAAAAACCGAGAAGAGGCTAATTGGAAGAAAGTCATTGATTTGGCTGATCAACTCAAAACACTCTGCCCCACCAATGGTGCGTTTTTCATTTTTTGTTCACTACTACACGAATTTATCAATTTTCTAGCTCAGACTTTTTAGTTTTACCCAATACATTTTCATTTATTTTTAGAATGTTTGGCAAATTTTCTGGGTGGCGAGGCGCGACTGGAAAATTTTTTGGAACAAACGCCTCCGATAGATGTAAACATAGCAAAGGCCAAAGCTGGATTGGCAGAAGCAAAGAGGTACCTTTTGTTGGCTGCCAATGAAAAAGACAAACAGGTATGCCTAATTACCTGTCATAAGTGATATGTCATTCTATGGTTTCCTGCACTTAATTGTACTGATTACTGGCAATGATTTGCATTTTACAGGCACCAGTTGCATTGGATGCACAGCTTCTGCTTGGTAAATTACATTATGCTATGGGGATGTACAGTGAATCGCTATTTCATTATCAAGAAGCTGAATTACAAAACCTCACTGAAAAACAGTTACCTAGTAGAAGTTTACGTATTGTGGCGGAATCTTTTGCTATAAAAGGCTTGTGCCTGGAAAAACTTCCTCCTACCTCAAAATCCAAGTACAAAATAGCCGAGTGGCATGCTCAAATGATCAAATGTTTCGAAGTTGCTACCGATATAACTTTAGTTTATTTACAAGAGCAAGATAAAATTGCTGTCCAGCAACAAAATGGCACTTTAACCATAAACAGCAACAGCATGGGTACTTAATGATTTGAAATTATCTGTTGAAAGAGATATTGGAGTGTATTGAATTTTTTTCATCGCTTTTTACAGGAACTTCATCTCCTCAACCATCTGTACATTCTACAAAACACATGGGACCTATTTTAGAAACTGCTATGCAGAGAGCTCCTTTGATTCATTTACAAGCAGGCAATATTCAAGCAGCGATAGATTGTTATAGGTATTTGCTGATCAAAAGATTATAAGATATTTGGAAATTTTTACAGAAATTATCTAATTATTATCGCATATGGTTTCAGGGGTATTTTGACTGCACTCGAAACAACAGCAACTCAAAGTATAAGATTGACATTAACTCGACAACTAGGTGAAACTTTACTGAGAGGAATGAAGGGTATTACTTACAATGTCCCAGAAGCTCCAGGTATAAAATAATATCATTTTTCGCTTAATCAATTTTTCGAAATAATTAAATCTATCGGAATGTAACTTGTTGTTTAATTTTTAGCTTCAAATGTAACTGCTCGAAAAAGTACTTCTACAGAGTCTCCATGGAAACCAAAACGATATACTGGGATCAATTTGTTTGTCCCAAAAAATGAATACGAAGAAATTATTTTACTGTTATTAATTAGTGAAGCAATGGCTGTAAGAGATGCGGTTTTGAGTCAATCTCCAGAATTTAAAGAAGCAAGGGTGAGAGCATTTGAAAATGCTACAGCTGTTTATGATCTCCTCACAGTTGTCGTTGTTAGATGGAGTCAAGTTGAGCTTTTACACGAGGTAATGCAAAAATTTTTCTCAGATGATACTCTTAAACGGATTATTAATTGATTTTTTTTTTCTCAGTCATTCGAAAGGGCCATGAAATTTTCACATGGGGAGGTTCATGTGTGGATGCAGTATGCTTTGTGCTTAATCAGTTTAGGTAGACACGTTCATGCATATGCTGTATTACAAATCGTAATAAAACTGGCGCCACAAAAAGTGATGCCTTGCCTCCTGGCAGCCAGATTATGTTATGAACATTTGAATAAGGTAATGCCATTTAATGAATTGATAAGGATATTTTTTTTTTAATTTTATAGCAATAATAGTAACTAATGAGTTTTTTTTTGTCAGGTGGCAGAAGGGATCGAATGGAGTCAAAAAGCATTACAACGTGAAACGGCAAATCCGCAAGGTTTACAATCCCGGTGTCATCTTTTTAATGGCATTGGGCACAGTATGCTTTGTGCAAATACAATCGTTAAACAAGATAAAATACAACACAGTACTTTAGCATTTGATTCTTTTAGCAAGTAAGTTTTATTCATTCATTACATCTACAAGTTATAGAAGAATCCAATCAGAGTACATCAGTCAACTATACACATTTTCAATTTTCAGAGCTCAACAATGTGATCCAAATGATCATCTAGCCGAATATTATTTAGCTCACGAGTACGCCATGAACAGGCAAATGACAGAAGCTATGACACATGTGAAAATCGCTCTAAGTCTTAGAGCTGAACACATTCCATCGTTACATTTATTAGCACTGTTATTGACGGCACAGAAGCAGTACGCGGAAGCTTTACGTTTAATTGATAGTATACTTGAGGAATATCCGGACAACTTGAATATTTTATACGTCAAGGCTAATTTAGAATTACACAGTATTGGTGGTGAAGAAGCTTTGTTTACTATTAAGCATATGCTATTTTTATGGAAAAATTTATACGAAGATCAGACGAACGTCGATATAAATGAGCAACAAAGCGAAAAAAGGAGCGAAACTAGAAGTGTTTTTCAAATGTATACTTCAGAAATGTCAGATAAAGATTCGAGTAAGTTTATTTATTTTGAGTAACTTTTATAAAAATATTCATAAAGCACTAAAATGTTTTTCTTAAATAAATTTTAGATTCCATTCATGCGCAATCTTTAGCAGCTTCAAGGGTAGAACAAGCGTTATCGGAAGTAGCATCATCTCTTAGTTCATTTGTTCCAAAACCTGGACCCCAACGAGCATGGATGCTGCAATTGCAAGTATGGCTGTTATTAGCTGAAGTTTTCTTAGTTCTGAATCATCCTAAAGAAGCGACGTTGTCAATACAAGAAGCAACAAATATATTTCCATTGAGTCATCACATTATGTATACAGTGAGTCTATAAAAAAAAACGATGTATCGCTTGTATTTATTTACACAAACTTATTTCATTTTATTAGCGAGGACTTTTACACGAGTATAAAACGGAATATTCGGAAGCTAAACAGTGCTATCAAAACGCAATTTCAATCAATCCTTCGCACGTCAAAAGCTTGCAACATCTGGTAAGAGTAACGTTTCCCCGATGATCATCAGTGATGTGTATTAAAAAAAAAAGATCAAGTGCTTATGCAATTTTCATTTGAAATATTTCTCTAGGGTTTGGTATATCACTACCTCGGGTGCCAAAGACTAGCTGAAAAGACATTAAGAGATGCCGCAAAAATTGATCCAATGTCTTATCAAACTTGGTATAATCTAGGCAAAGTATTGGAATCTTTGGGAGAAGTCGAGGCTGCCAGTGACTGTATGGAAACTGCTTTGGAAGTTGAAACTTGTCATCCAATTCTTCCTATCTCATCAATCCCAATCACTTTTGAATAAAATGCGCAGATATAAAATTGTATTGCGAAATCGTTCAACAAAGCATTGAATCACTACTATCATAATAAGGTTGTATAGTCATGTTGTTGAAAGTCTTTTAATTTTAATTTTACAATTCTCTGTAGAATTCTTCTGTAGTAGATGTTCATATTGTACAAAATTGATGGTTAAACATAATTAAAGTTTAATAGAAGTTACATTTGTTGACTGACGTTAACATGGAAATATATAAATAAATAAAACAGAAGTTATCGTTTAAAACAGTTTATTTCTTACACCCTCAAAATATACAATTATTAGTGATATTTAAAAAATCATCTGACATGTTATTCAGATTATCATGAGAAATACAAAACCTGTATAATAATTTTGATTACATGAGCATTTCCATTTGGATAATTTTTTGAATAGTTTTATGGACTTTTCATATTCATTATCAACTAACTCTAAAAGGTTCTACCTTTATTTTTTTACTTGTGAGAACTTCCTACTTGCAATCATATTAGTTACTATATTTTTACATAAAAATGAGAAATTCATGGTGAATTTTTAATCATATAAGTTTACAAATATCTTATTCTAAATTTTCTTGACGTTTCACTCCCTTTTCAAATGTGCAAACTAACTCTAATTAAAAACTTGACGACAAAAAAAAAATTTTTTCAGTAATTTATAGCATACATACAGTATTTTTTAATTCCTATTATATCAAAATTCTAGCAATAGATAATTTACATTATCCGATTGAGACGTGCTAGTTCTTCTTATTAAAAAATAATATTTCAGGTTCGATATCGATTCAAACCAACATTCGGTTTTATATACATGTTGAAGAAGTTATGCACAATTAATTACTGAGCCATTTCCACGTTGAACTAAATCGAAAATTATTTCTCTCACTAGATTTTGTACTTTCAAAAATCAGACGACCTCTCTTTTTGATTTTCGATGATAACACTTTCGTTTGCAAAGAAAAGTTCAAGTAAAAATTTGATTTTATTCAAAAAAGAAAATCATAAATACAGAAAGAAGTTTCAAAATAAAATTGATCAATAACGCATCGGATGACAGAGAACGTTATTTAAATATATAGCAATTGGTTTATTGATATCTAATTTAACATGACATAAATTTCATATAATCAACCTATTCATCTTATCATACTAAAAAATAAAAACGTCTTATTTTCTGTTATAATCAACATTGAATCTGTAAACTAGATCGTATTTTTTATGCGCAGGTGGCGTGCGATTATAGATCAAAAACATATCTCAATTTATTTATTTTTACATATGCTGAGTATGCACTCTCAGTACAATGGGAAGTATTAATTTTATTTTCTTAAATTAAAATTAAAAAAAAATTCTATGTCGTTGAAGCAACAGATGCCAAGTATTTACATTCAATGAATTGAAATGATCAAAATACATGCTAATAACGCATTTTATATAATGAAAATCGCAAAACATACACGTGTCTTATTTTATACGTATTTCCTATGTATTACGAATGTAGATCATTGAAAAATAAATTTTTAAAAGATCTTATAATCAAAAGTTTGGATACAAATAAAAATGAAATTTGTCGATGTGCGATTTACTTTCCAATTTCTCATTATATAACTTGCAATTATGAGTATACTTGCATATACTTGCAATATGCATAAAAAAAATTCAGAATGAATAGTTATCTTACAAATATCTACCTTTGTAACAAATCTTTAAAAACTATCAGAATCCATAGTAACTATTTAGTTTTAGTGTCTTACATTTACTCCACCATCATGAATAAATTTCTGTATTTTTCCTTACTAATAGAAAATTTCTACATTGCAAATGCTCGATTTACAAACTTCTTTGTTAGTTCACGCCTTTTATATATACAACATATACATAAACTAATACATAAAAGCAGGCTTAGTGATATACTAAAAGTTAAATAACTCATTTGAAGAATGAGCACAGAGTTTCAGCCAATTATTCAAGTCACTTATTTACGATACCGTCTATTAAGAAGATTATTTATCACTCTTGACTTTTCTAATGAAGTTCGTCTTCTTAAATACATAACATCAGTTATCGCACAGTTCCACTGATATTTTTCGTTTTCTCCAATGTAAACAAACGAAAAGACTTAATAATTACTATATCACGAGGCCAAGATTTCAATGAATGATTTTCAAATGTGTCTGCAATAATCAGTCTGTTTAAAAGGTATTGAAAGTGATAAAAAGTTTAAATTGCTACGTGAAATCTTTATGGTAAAAAATAATCAATTGAGACTAAATAAGCTACTCAAACACTAATATCTTGGTCCATACATATGAGATAAAGTAATTTTATTAAAAATTACGTAATGAACAATGCAGAAGGAACAAAACGTTAACCATCATCGATGCAAAAGAAGCAAAAGAAATTTTTGCGCAATTCTTTTTCTGTGCACTATTCGCATCTACTACGGATTTTCCACATTGTTATTCGAAAAGTTTCATAAGATAACAGATAAATTATCGTGTATTTTGTAAATGGAGATTACATAAAAATATTCAAACTCATGTGATTAAAATCTTACGATTATAAATGATGCACACATTGAAAAAAAAACCATTAGATCACAGTATCCGGATACTATTTGGAGTTTGAATAGAAAAAAAGAAATTAAAGAAAGTGTTTTCAATGTTTTGATTTGGTTTCTATTCCTTCATTTGTTATTATAATTTGGAACAAATTAAGTATTACATTAAATCAATGCATTTTAACTAAAACAATACTCGTTAATTAATGTTGCTTCATTAATTTTTTTGATTATAATCATAAGATTGGAAAATAATTTTTCGTTCAAAATACTATGAAAAATTATAAAAAATTAAACAATGGAAGCAAATATATGTTCCCAAATTCAAGATTCATTGCCTTTTTTGCAATATTCAAACGCTGTGTTACCTTCTATTTAAACATTGATCTTTGCATAAAATCCTTTACCACATACTGATGATTAAATATTTTTTTCGTGAAAAATAATGTTTCTATATTAACGGATTTAATAACTATATTATTGTAAAATTTAAAATAAAAATATCTTAAAAAATATATATACTTCTTTAGATGCTCCAAATTTTCTCCTGCTCTCCAGAACTAGAAAAACACAAAAGCCGATATTAGTAACATATGAAACGTTCTATGTATGAACTAACCTACATATTTCATGTCACGTTTCAAACAACTAGAAAGCATTTGCAGCAATAGTATTCGTATAAATCGATTCAATTAAGACACAATTGTACATAGATTTAAAAAGATCTTTTATAAAGTGAATGAATTAGTTTATATTAAATTTTTAATTACTTATTAAAAAATAAATAAAGGCTTTTATCTCATACATACTCTTTTCTCGGTAAAAAACATTAAAAAAAATTTTTAGAGAACCCCTCGCAGATAAAAAACCAACTGGTTGTCTGAAGCGAAATGGCTTATTTTAGGACCAGGGTGTTATGGCAGACACACTTAATGTAGAAGACATCGTTTATTTGTTAATGACTTCAATCGAAATTTTTTTTATATCACATCATGTTAATACCATGATTCAAGATATTACATGCTTGAAATTTATAATGTAACAAAGTTCAATTGCCTGATGTTTCGCTTTGAATTACAAAAATATTAAAACATATTCATATTCATATTCAATAGCATGACCATATAGTCATAAATTCCATTCCGGATTAAGAATATGAAAAATTATTTAACATTTTATTCACCGAGACGAGTAATAAACTCGTTGCAAGTAAAATTAAGCCTTGTTTCAATGTGAAGCTTTTTTTTATTAAATCAATAATAAATTCATTAAAAACTTTTCAAAGATACATCAAGCATCTCTCGCAGATACGAAGTACAATCCATTATTATTATTAATTTATGTACATTTCTCAACAAAAGTTTTTTAATACAAAATCAGTCTCGAGAGAATTCGTAAGTTGAAAAGACTTTTATCAAGATAATACCCTTAACAATTTTATACAGTGTTTTGTTAAATTAAACTTATAACGAAGAAAAGCATTAATTCATCAACTATATTATATAAGTAATGAAAGTATCTGTTGTGACGTGGTGCTGCTACATGTAAGTAGTCTAGTAATTGAATTTTATTGTGTTATAAAAGGTTAGTCTTGCCGATCGTTCTTAGTCAACTAAACAATAATACTGTTTTCAAAGTCAAAAACACTCACAAAGAAAAATTAAAATTTCGAATCGATATCACGTTAAACAACTTGTGTAACTCATACTAATTGTGAGGTCAAATTAAACAATTTATCAAAAAAAAAACAAGAATCAGCAACCGCTGTAACAACTACTGAGATTCACTCATTGTAGGTACATTTTTTGTCGATAAACTAAAGTAATGCTGCTGCTGCCAGTCTCTCTATGCCATTGTGTTATCGTAGAAAAGCGAACATAGTTGAGAAACGTTTGCCAGATACGAGTAAGCATAGTGAGAGCCAGCAGTATCGGGACACGAGCTTAAAAAAGACTGTAGTGGCCCTGTAAAAGGATTTGGAGTAATTGTAATTTATTTTTGCATAAAGCTCTGAAATTTGGAAAAATTAAGTCATTAAATAACAACCAGATTATCAATTAGATGATTAAACAAATTTTAAATTTACAAATAATAAGCAGCAGTGACATATTTAAATTAACAGACATGATTTTGAGAACGGTAACATGATTCAGACAGAAAATTTTAACTAAAACGGAGAAACCATAATTATTGTTATAGAATATTAGATTCATTAAGTAGGAAGCAATTTATATTCGAGAAGAAATTTCCTAGACTAATATAAACTACACATACAAAAATTCATCTTGACTATCAAAGAAAACGTAAAAGGGCAAAATTAACAAGATGGTAATAAACTGGCAATCATCTTACTTCGCTGGACCACCCATGATTCACGTTTGCGATTGATTCATGTTATTTGCGGCAATGAGCGAGTCCAAAATGTTTCCTTTGTTATCGGCAAGTTCGAGTGGGTCATTACTAATGCCTGTGCTAGGTGCATCCGTATTAATTGATGCAGGGGATGCCGATGAGGCTCCCAAAAGCATGTCGTCGTCAAAGTCGAGCAAGCTTGGCGCTTGATTGTATGTCATTAATTCGCCTTTATTGTTGGGATCGCTTATCTCAACTAGAAACAGAGCATCAAGTCAAGATATTTATTTAATATTTTGCCACATTCATTTTTTCGCGTCAACAAACGCGAAACTATTTTGTTAAAAATACTATTCATTCAACTATAAAAATTGTAATTGGTATCTTAAAATACTTAAAAAATCGTCTAAAAACACTTATTTCGAATAAAAATTCAAAGATGGCGCAAATTACACGTATATAAAAATATAAAGCAAACTATAGAAATAAAATTTGCTGCGACAGTGAAATCATTTCCGTGAATATTCACTTACTATCCAAAACGTATTTCACGTGTTTCCTCAAACAATGACCTTGAAATTTTTCACGCGCCCGAATATTTTTAGATAAATGGCTCATCACGACTTTCAGATATGAATAAAAATATTTATCCTTAAGTATCACTTAAATACAAGTCCGTGTTACTTGATTAAATTGATATTTTTTAAAGATTCAGCGGATAATTGTAGTTTAATAGCGGATAATCTGAAATTTCATATACGCACCATTTAAGCGATTATCATCATCATGGTCTCTCTCTTGAGTTGAATGAGGGTCCAAGTCAGGATTCAGTGGTATGCCAAAAGACATTGGGTCTTCGGCGCCAAAAAGCTGAAAAAATACATATCAAGTTCATAATTAATAATGAGTCATTGCATGCTGCATTTTGCTACTGATAAAAAATTAAGTGATTCAAAAAAAGGAAAAATTTTTAATCTTAAAAACTAGAAAAAAAAACAAAGATTGAAAGTACAGTAAAAATCGTACAGGCAGACTTACTCCTAAAAGAGTATTAGCATCGATACTGTATCCTTCGCCGCGCAAAATGTCGCGCAAGTTCTCCAGCTCAGATTGCATCGAGTCAAGGTGTGTGTCGACTTCATCCCTAAGTAAAAATTGTTGAAAGCAGTTATTAGTAAATTAAAATGTGTTCGCCAACGTCAAAGTAACCCCAATTGTATAGAAAGTATGTGCAGACGCGATTATTGAAACTTATCACTGTAATAAACAAAAAATAATTAGTGGACTTTCAGTAGTCAAGCAAAATCGAAGCTATCGGTTCTTATTGAAAACGTACCGTGGATGTTTGAACAGAGCCTTTTTTTGTTTTGTTTCTCAACAATCATCAGGTACCGGTAATCGAAAATAAAAAAAGACATTAAAATAAAATAATAATTGTTCTATTACATGATAATTGAATTAAAAGCAGTGAGCTTATCGAATATATGCACTACACCATTGGGATTTCGGAAACGTAAATTTGCAATTGTCATGAAGTTTCAACATAAGTCAATATTATCTCAAAACTTGAATTAAAAAAGATATACAAGCAACAATGGAACTATTGTATCGTTAGATGTGAGGTCACTCTATCAAAATAATGGACAAGTCTTATTTGCTCTATGCTAAAAATTAATTTTGTTTCTGCGATATATACGAATAAAAGAAAACACTATAGCATAAAATAATCCGACGTTTCTAATGATTACAAACATCTTCGATATGCAGAAGTATGTCGTGCCTACGTTCGCTTTTACAGGAACATATGGCAGCATTTTACGATTACGAGATAGTGACTGGACAAATTATACATGTTACCACGATAGTCGTAGACTCCTGCCTGGGGAACGACGAAATCGCTATTGATTTTCGGATCAATTCCTAAAATGACTTTTCAAATATTATACATGTAGTTTAAGGCCTATAAAAACAGAATATCATTACTTCGATAGTAGTTTGCGTGAATTTGCTGATAACGTGAGTAAACTGTGAGTATAGGATGATGCGATTGTTTTGTCAGAAAGTGTGTTCTCGCTGCTCAGCAGACCGGGACAGAACTCGAAAAAGTAAACAATTGGAATTTAAGCATGAAGAGCGCTATAAGTCGACGAACTTGTAACTCCTGAAAGGTTGATCTCTAAGCTACGACGTTCATTAAAAAATCATTAAACCAAAATAATGAGGGAGCTATTTAAGTCTTTGAAAACAAGACTTGTTCAACTCCAAAGCATACTTTTGATCCACTTAAAATGAATTCATTTGATGAAAATAGCAAACTGTAACAACCTGCATGCTTGCGAATAAAAATAAACCAATATGTCCCTGGCCTCGATGTATCTTTTCATTCTCTATATTTTTGTTTTTCAAAAAATCTACGACAATCATTCTTGGTATTAACAAGTGAAGCAAAATTGGGAAAAGATACTTCAAGAGAAACTAAATTATGGCGATAATAGGGTAATTCATGCCTATGGGGTTTTTGTTCAAGAGGACACTGACCACTGAAGCTTGCTAAAAAAAAAGTCCGAATTCAACGGAAACTCCAAATTCTCCGTATAGCATCTTCAGAAGCTGTGTTCCTATTGAAAAAATTACCGAAGCCTATTCATCACCACTAATTATAGTTACACTCTCTAATGATGACGTGTGCGCTTTATTGCGGGTCGCGATTTCAGAATGATACATTTGATAAACATCCCAAATCCACGTCCCCCAATTGCGATGTTAATGTTAGTCTCTGACACCTGCGTTTTGTGATAAAATGAGAACGAATAATTCTAGAGGAAAAAAAAACAGGTGGTCGTTGTTGTTGAAGCATTTAGCATGCAAAACATTGTTAGCGTATGAGTATAAAAAGACAGCGATACAGGCTCAACGATAAAAGGTGTGATAGCCATGTAATAATAATAAAAAAAAGGTAATCAAAAAGTAGATGATCGATAATAAAATATAGAAATTTGTGTGTCTATAAGGAATACCACATCTCCAGGATACAAAGTACAGTCTCTATAGGCTTGTTCTCGAAGGAAAGGTCAGTGTTCGTCAGTGTTCTCTTACAAGCGACGAATAAACAGAATCTATTGGGCGAGCAGCGCATGGCTTGTATTGAACTTACGTCGCTCCTAACCTGAAGTTAGTTCCAGGCATAGAGTCCTGATTGACGCAGCGCAACGACATGTTCCTGGCATTGTCCTGTTGTTGTTGTTGCTGTTGAAGCTTGACCGAGGCATCGTCTTGTTGCAATCCATCGATCTCGGACATGAAGTCAACGTCGCCAAAGCTACCTCTGCCCATGTCATCGATAGCCTCGCCAGGGCTACCGATATTGTTCAATGGGCTTCCACTGCAGTTGCTACCCGCGCTCATACTGCTGACGTTGCTCGACGGTAGGCCAGTGCTTCGGCAACTCGCCTCCTCGAGATAATCCTCGTTCGCGTCTGGCACGACCATGATGTTCTCAAGTTTCACTGGATTGCTTTCGGCTACTTTTTGCTGTTGCTGCTGATGAGGTGGTCTCGAGCTAGACTCCTGGTCAGAGAAGTCGTCTAGGTCGAGATCCAGATTATCGTCTGGGATCGGCTGTTGTTGCTGTTGTTGCTGCTGTTGCTGCAGCTGACTTTTCTTTATGTTTGCGGCCATGGCGGCGAGCTTTGAGCTCCTTACTGTTGACAGAGGTACGGGCTTTGCTGGCACTGACTTTCTATTCTCCGACGAGGCGATGTAGGTTGACCTGGACGTTGCTGGCGCAGCTTGTTGTTTCTGCAGCTGCTGTTGTAGTTGCCGCTGCTGTTGTAGTTGCCGCTGCTGCTGTTGTTTGCTGGGTCTCGCCAGTACATCGTCGATGGGTACTTCTAACATCAGGGTCTCTTCCCTAAGAGAAGCATTGTCTCTTGCTAATAACCGTGCACTCTTCAGTGTCAATTTAATCTAATTTTCTTGACGTGCATTTTAATATATTACTATTTTACTTTCACACAGAATCGATCTATCTTCAAAAACTAATTTTTTATCTTATTTCCGGTCAAGTCGAATTTCATTATACTAACAGAAACTTTAACGACACTTTTTAATGGTGCTCACAGAAAAAAAAAATTGAAATTCTGAATGGATACGACGAGGAAAACTTTCGTCGTATTCATTCAGACTTTAATTTACGTCGACTCATCATTCAACTTTTCTATTCGATTATGTAAAATAAATAATATCTTCCGATAAATAATTAAACTGTTACATTATAGGTATCCGGCCCCCGCCAACGTCAAGAAAATTGCAAGATAATTATTTTCATTCTTATAGCGCGTCTACTGTCTTTTTATTCGCAATACTAATATGCCAGCATAATTAAGCTACTACGTACAATTAAAAAAAAAAGATTTGGACCAAGTACAGTGATCACCATGCAGAGAAATTCTATGTGGATGATTAAAGATAGAAAGAAAGAAATATCAAATTATATGGGCATAAAATGAAGGTGCGAATTACTAAATAATAAGAACTTATAAAGAATTCACTATAGCAACATTGGAGCCTTAAAAGTGTGCGAAATTTATGACGCTAAGATCACGTTCAATGCAAAAAAAAATTTTTTTACATATGAAAAATAAATAAAACTTTTTTATCCTTAAGGCCCCCCCGGACATGTATATAGATATACAAATACATGTTAAAACAGGGGACCCTTTGCTCCACGATTATTTTTTGATCAAACAAAATTGGGAT
>JAWWMK010032588.1:0-13586 GCA_035047105.1 Galeopsomyia nigrocyanea
TTATAATTTTTTTAATTGTCGATCAAAAGTCTTGAAAATTTAATCAGCTTTGGACTTCGGGAAAATAAACATAACTGAAAATTTTCGTTAAGATAGCTCATACCGTTCAGACGCAACCGGCGTGAAACTAGATATAGCTGAAAATCGAAAAAAAACGGAAATTTTAAGTATAGAAAAATTGTAATAATTTTTTTAATTGCCGATCAAAAGTCTTGAAAATTAAATCAGTTTTAGACTTCGGAAAGATAAGCATAACTGCAAAGTTTCGTTAAGATATCTCGAATCGTTTCAACGCAATGGTACTGGAAAATTTAGAACAAACAAAAGTGATCACACACACACACACACACACATACACACACACAGATAGACAAAATTTTGGGGATCCGGACAGAAAGCAAAAAACGCACACAGACACACACACATGCGCACACACAAACACATACACACACGCGCATTATCAAGTAATTTTGTAATATAAACTCAACTTACCTTCATTCTTTACATTTACTTTCTCGACCTTGAATTCTTTGGATTCTGCAGCAGCTTCTTCCTTCTCGTCAGCAGCAGTTCCAGCTCCTTCAGCTTGCTCTTCTAAAAAAATGTTCAATAAAAAAAACATAATAAGTTCAATTACGACATGAACTTCAAAAACAAAATTCAACTAACCTGCATGTTTATGATAAACAGGACCATCTTTTCCTACTTCAAGACTGTCTTGATACTATTCGTCATCTGATATAAAAGAAAAAACGAGTTTATAGGTGAATTACGATATTTATTTCATTGAAAATTTTCACACGCGTATAACACACAAAAGTATGTGCTTGCTACATGCTGGCGGTACGTGCATGAATCTTTTATTTTTTTTAAGATAGAGAAGCATATTTTTCTGACAGGTTGTGAGCGAAGACGAAGAGGTCCTGGCTCTGACAATCAGAGCCACGCCATCCCCCTACGATACGGACCCCTTCCAGCATCTCAAGACAGAGAAGAGCATTGTAGAGCAGGAGCCACAGGATGGGTCCCAGCGCCGATCCCTGCGCCACGCAAGACGTGACGGGCTTCCGACGTCTACCTTCCGTCGTCTCGTACTGGAGCTCCCGGTCCAGGAGGTAATCCTCCAAGACATTGTACAGGGGCTCCTGTACCCCGTGCTGGCGGAGGGACTCTAAAATGTCCGTCCACGTAGCCGAGTTGAACGCGTTCTTCATGTCTAGCGTAACGAGCGCGCAGATGTCCCGATTCTTGTGCGAAGCGCTCCAATTCCGTGTATTTTAAATGGAAAAAAATACCTCCAATCTGCGTACGATTGAAGAAAAACCACCGAACCGATTTTACCGTGTGAAGGCTCATTACTTTCATTATTTAATTCCCAATGGAGTCCCTGTCTTACATTTTCGAGTTTGGCCATCATTATGAGAACGTAATTTTCAATAACTTTAAAATTTTTTGGAAACTATTTTTAATAATGTATTTGCATAATTTATTTCGGCGGCAAAAATCAAATTTTTGAGACAGGAAGAAAATTGAATAACAAAGAAAATGAGGCTGTCACGCGTTAATATCGGTTCGGTGGTTTTTGGTAAATAGTGCGCTTTTACATTAAAAATACACGGTATTGGCACTTTTGATTTTTTGGTAACTGTAAGGCATTCACGAGGCGTTATTTCATAAGTTTTCTATCGCATACACAAAGAGGAAGTATAGCGAGCGAGTCATGACCACATCGTCGTTATAATAGCTATTGGGTGTTGATCGCCGTTTTCCTACATGATGTAGAGCGCATGATGCGCTCGCTACTTTTTTTTATAATTACAGATAAATAATGAAAATCGATTAATTAATTTGGTTAATCGATCATGCGTCCTCATAATTTGATTACTGCACGATCAATCAATCGGTATGACTAGATGTATGAAATGCATTTAATCTGTCGACGGGCAGCTCATATCGCACATCAAGGTTGAGCACCGCTTTCGTTCAGCCGTAGCGCGCGCACGCTTGTCCCCCTCACCGCTCCGCGCTCGCCACCGAGCGTACGCCACTTCTAAAGCCGTGCGCTGATTGGCCGCTCTTTGAACCTTCTTATCTAATTACCTAATTACCGAAAAAAAAAATTAATATTGGCATCTTAAATAACTTTTCGAGACGAATTCAGCGATACCAATTTCCTTTAATGTTTTTGAATCACCATGTATAGGTAGATATATATATTTATATAGGTAAAATATATATATAGTGTATTTATATAGGTAGAATATATATATATATATATATAGTGCTGGGCAAGTCTGGACTTACGTTACGTTACTTATTTAGTTACTTGTGTAACGCGTTACAAGAATTTTGAAAGTAACGACGTTACTTGTAACGGCGATTCATGAGTAACGCCGTTATTGTAACGACTTTACAAAAAAAGTAACTCGTTACTTTTCAAAAATTTTCAAGAACAAAAATTGTATGGTTTTAATATAACTTTTCTTGTAACACAACCCAAAGGATTATAATAGAAACCAAATTGAAAGTACAGTGGAATAATGCATTTTTCGAGGTTGCCAAACCTCTTACAAAAGCAGTATTCATCACGCCCATGAGTATTTACAATTATCGATAGCTCTTGTTTTTTAATTACTTTATAATATCGTCACTCACATATTGAGTTGCAGCAAGCTGGTCAAGTGATATGAAACTTTGGGGAATGCTAAAAGTACACGATTTGGCAACAGTTGAGCTCACTACATTTGAGCACCATAATATCGCAAACAGTAACGCAGACAACGAGTGTAGCAGACAACGGGTCGGGCGCTACAGGGTGATTATGTGATCTAACAAGGGGAGACCACACCCTCCAGGTCATGGATTTTGCTTAAACTTAGTCAGTGGCCTTCTTTTGTATAGAAATGAAAGTTCCTTGAAGGGTCCTGTCCCATAGGCTTTTGTTCGGGAGTTATCGAGACCTGCATCTGATAAATTGGAAAATAGAATCTCCATATAAATCAAAATAACTTGTGAAATATTGAGCCTATCATAATTTTAAGGTTACCAATCGAAAGCTAAGATCAAGTCCTTCTGTTTAAAAAAAATTTTGTCAAATAATTCCAATCCGTTCGTAAGTTGTGTCGATTTGAATTTTTCATTCATAATACTTAATAAAATTTTCAGAACCCCAAAAGTGCTAGATTATTATTGAAATCTTTATCGCGACATAACTTGTGAACGGATTGGAATTTTCTGACAAAAAATTTTTTGAAACCGAAGGATTTGATCTCAGCTTTCGCTTGGGAACTCTCAAATTACGATAGACTCAATATTTCAAAAGTTATTTCGATTTATATAGGGATTCTATTTTCCAATCTATCAGATATAAGTACCCATAACTCCCGAACAAAGGCTCATGGGACAGGATCCTTCAAGGGGCTCTCATTTCTATACAAAAGAAGGCCACTGACCAAGTTTAAACAAAATACATGACCCGGAGGGTGTGATCTCCCATTGTAAGTGTAATCACTCTAAGCACTCTCACCTAGTGTTTAGGTGTATCGGATAGATGACAAGGGCCTCCAGGTCGGGCTCTTCAAGGTCATTCAAGTGAAATTACTCTGGGCAGTCTGACCAAGTGTCCAGATGTATCGGATCAATGGCGCGGCGCTTCGGATCGTGCACTACAGGATCATTTGTTTAAAGTTATCCTGAACATTCGTCCTCAGTGCCCAAAGGAACTTGACTCAAATCACCCTGAAGCGCCGAAACCGAAGGCCCTCGGCGTCGACCCTGTACACTTGGGCACTTGGCAAGATTATCCAGTGCATTTTTACTTAAATATGACCCTGAAGATCCCCACCTGGAGGCCCTCATCATCGACTCGGTACACTCGGACACTCGGTGTGAGTGCCCACAGCCACTTTACGTATATCACCTTGTAGCGCCGACCCGGGGCCCCTCGCCGTCGACCCCACATACCTGAACACTCGGCGCCAGTGCCTAGAGCAACTTGACATAAGACCACCTTGTAGCGTACGACACGGAGCCTCCCGCTATCGCTGTCGGCCCGATGTATTTTGGGACATGCGGAAAATTGTTTGTTTTTAGAAAGTAACGACGGTTATGGATATTTTTTCGACAGCCGCCGCCGGCCACATGCATGTCAATGCCGGGCGGCTGCCGAACCGAAATCCCCGCGTGCCGTTCACGCACACAGCTGAAACTTTCTGCACGGTTTGGAATAACAGCTGACCAAAGATGGCCGATCGCAGTACAGGTTGAGACTCGATGATTTTTTATTATTTGCAGACGTATTATGTATCTCGGGAGACGCACTTCCGACCAGGGATAAAGAAAAATAGTGGCAGAAAGTGAAAGTCGCTGCACTGCGTGCACATTAGGTCCTCGGCTTCACCTCGGGCCCCTGTACACGCAGTGCGGCAATCTTCTACTTTCTGCCCTAGTCGCTTAATATACTATTAGAATAATAAATGTAACTTAAAAGTAAATAATAAAGTAATGCTGAGACTTAACTCCCACACGCTGATTTATTAATTAGTTTCCTGTGAATCTCATTAATGCTGAAACTATTTGTAGCATCTTCAAATAGAATTTAGTAATTTTGCTTCAATAAATGACAATTTTTTTAATTTTTTAGTCAGCAACGCCACATTTTCTAATTGCATTTCATGGTCTAACGTAATTTTGAAAATATGTACAACTACTACTCTACCTAATGAACTTTTATTTAAATCATTTCATATTGAAAGATTTTTATACAAAGTTGCCGTTTTTATTGAAAAACTTTTTTTATATACCGCTATTGTATTTCATTATTGATTTTTATTAGTTTATTCTTCTACAATTGATATTGAATAATGATTATTCTAATGTAAAAGAAGAATCGACTTATTGAAAAGAAACAGCCGGAGACTCGACTTTATTAATTATTCAACGGGGGAAAATGGCTGAAGGCCTACCGCTAAACGATGTGCTGGGCTTGCGCATCGAACGATTTGCGTGAAAGAGATTTTTGCATCCAGGTGGTGGAGAGGAAAGTCACTGGGTTGACACAATTATCTTTATTTCAGTGCGCACTATATTTTATGAACTTATGACTACTGTACAGATATGTAAATAAGAATTTCACGCTCTACTCAGATAATGGCGGAGCGCGCAGCAACACGCAAGGAGCTAGAATGCGGCATAGAGCAATCGTACTCTAGCTGCCGCAAGGAGTCCTCTGCGACGATTACGAAGGCCGCGAGCAAGCCAACACCCTGGACACGATCGCGCGCTCCAGAGGTTGGACTCCCTGCTACCGACACACCCGAAAAGATTTGGTCTAAGAGAGAGAGAGAGAGAGAGAGAGAGAGAGAGAGAGAGAGAGAGAGAGAGTAGCATCTTTATTACGCCTTGGGGTTGGGAACCCTGCCTGGCTTTTTGACAAATACAAGGATTAAAATCGGCCAGTTTCATTAATACTGGCAATAATACAATATAGACGATGTATTATATAATATATAACTTAAAATAAAAATTTTAACAATTTCGACATAATCAGAGACTAGCATAACGCTTAGAAGCACACAATAACAAATATGTGCGAAAGAAGAGTACAAGACGATGTAGTACAAAAGAAACAAGAAACACAGTGCTGCTCTCTCTCAGTACGATAATGAATAAGCACTGCATTGAAATAATAAATGTAAGATAAAATAATTTTATAGAGACATTTTAAATGACAAAACTATGGAACTTTTAATTTGATGAGATCGCTTTCAGAATATATCGCTGTAGAAGGAGACTGATTGAGTTTTCTCAAAGAAACAACACCATTACGTACAATTAGTGGCGCGCAGCCTAAAGACTTATAAATTTTACGAACTTTAAGTAACAATAAGAATGTAGATTTTGGAAGCAAGCCCATACGCCTGCGCACAGATGTTCAAGACAATGAGAAGCGAAAAAATCGGTTGCAAATTAAATCACCGCCATGCGACGTTAAATGACAAAGAAAGTTCACAAAGAAACTCCCGAAATGTCACACACCCTCCACACCATTAGGCAATCCAACTCCCAAAAAAAAAAACGTAGATCAACACCGGGTATAAAGAGCGAATATTCGTGGCCGCGGCAGCGGCCAAGGCAATTATTCCGAAGACCCGTTGCCAATCACTATATCTGGAGAATATGACTGGGGCGTTTTACAGTTTAATGTTTAGCATGTTTAATTCCAATAAATTGTATCAAATGAGTTACTATTACTCATTTCTAATATAATTACATAGTTTAAGTAAGAAAAAACGCATTGAAAACATTATTTTATTTAACTTTTTACTGCTAATTTAGGTTAAATGACCTTATCACGGATCAGAATTTTTCTTCTCCTTCGTAATTTAGATCGCCATCTTTTCCCTAGATCGTCATCTTTCATCATTTACCTTACCTCACCGGCACTGACTCTATCCAAAACAGTCGCCCAATTTATTTTTTCGCGTAATTTTATGAAAGTAAACCAATAATTTTATTAAATATTATTCAAAGTATGATGTTTGTTGATATATATAAAGCAAAATACTGGAAAATAAAGAGTCATTGTAAGAATTAGGTTATTCAGCATTGCATTTATATTCAAATTCAATCTTGCATAAATATTTCACAGTACAATAAAAAATATTACTTATTACTATTTTTGTGTTGGAACATGTCAATTGAAACAAAAAATACAATTAATCTTCTTTGGAAAGATGCTGGTAGCCAGTTACTGAAATTCAAGTCTACGTCCTGGCTTCGACACGAAGCCAGGATGTAGACTTTAATGAACTATGAAGTTGAAAAAACATTGTCAAATCAATGGTAAATCGTAATATACCAGACTATGGCTTAGATTTCTGTAAATAGCTATCAAAAACCTTCCACTGTGCAAGGTATAAATTCTTCATTAAAATTATAAAGGCTAAAAATTTTCTCTTTAACTCATAAAAATAGAAAGTGCCAGCACGACGGCGACCCGTTATACCCACATATAAGAACTATGGTAAGCGATCTGAGGTGAGATAAGGGGAAGGGCCACGCGCAGTTGGGAGGATTGATGTTTCCCATTAATTCGCTATTTATTCCTCTGTGTATTAATTTTAAAATCAAGGAAATAGTTAACAATAGTTAATTTAGCAATATTTATAGAGAAAATTTAGTAGTTTACCTTTGTATTTTTTGTAAAATCATACGATTGAAAACAAATGAGTTATTGAATTATTTAATAATAATTAATTATTGTCAAGCCAACAAATAATGTTTTGTTAATTATTTTCATCAATACAAATCTTTGAGGATTTCTCGATATATTTGAATTATTAGATTATTAAAATATATCATTGTTTTAGTTTTATTAGCAAAGATACAAAAATCTATAGATAACAAAGTTTGATTTAATGTTAAAATTACTATTCGGTGAGATAAAAATAAGAGATAAGTTTTCACGTATTAATGACTATTTCGGCAACAATCGTATATAATTAGATTCATAAAAGTAATCTGTTTTAATGATTTCATCTCGAGATAATCTCTCCCCGCACAGATAAGCAAAGTGCTTAAGAGTGAGAGAGACAGAGCCACGCGCCACTTCGTATTCTACTTTCAACAGTTCCCGAGTCTCTCTAGACCAATCATCATCCATCTGCGAAGTCATGGGTGGGGAACACCAAGGAAGCAGCAAGGTAGTCAGTTTACCGCTGACTACGTTGAAGATCGGCCAGCACTTTTAACGGCTCCAGCTAACAAGCATTACATCAGAGTCTACCTACAGTCTACAGTTGCGGCGAGTCCATTACGACAGAAGTGTATGTGTGACTGCTGCATAACTTCTACTGAGATCGCCTGATGAGAGAGATGTAAAAATAGAATGTTTCATATTGAACTAGTTAGAATAAAATGTAAACTGTAACTTGATTTTTGATACTTATAATATATATATTGAATGAAATATATCACACATATTAAATCATTTATTTTCACCTAACAACCTACTCGTCCTGAATTATAATAATGTATTACATAAACTAATAATTCAGCAAAGAATATAGCTTGCAACTGTGATATGAATGTATTTAAAGTTTCAATTGTTGATATAATAGAATCACAAAAAAAGTAATAATCAATGCATTACATAGAACTATGAAGTATATATTGTAACGGGGGGTAAATAATTCTTCCCGCCGTTATCTAGTTCGATCGTTGCGAGGCTAACCGCCGCCTCGTTGTTATTGATCGATAAATTGGTTGTTCCGTCGTCGGTGGCTGTAAAACGCGAAACACATGCAACGACGGATGACGGGAAAAGGTGTATATTCTAGTCGAAGAAACATTCGTAAGGTGCAATTCATTGACTTTCGTATATTGTCATGATTCAAACGTACAGAATTGAAATGATGCTTAATGGCCGAGAGCCTTCGCTATAGCGTGTTGTAAACAATGCGCAGAGAGAGAGAGACAAGTTCGCTTCGCGGACTAATGCATGATATTCTTTCAGACACATCACTCTACTCACATACAGAGATTTACGGGGTTGCGTGGATCAGACGCAATCCAGGATACGACGAAGATGGTGACGGCGTCGTCGACAGCTCTCTCCGCCGTGGTCGGTATATAGGCGGGAAACTCGCTTGCTCTTCTCAGTCTTGGCGTTGTGTTCTTGTCGTCGGCCGCTCGGGTCCCGTCGTGGCTCGACTATACCGGTTGTTGTGTTTTTCCTTGGTTACACGGGCTGCGCCTCGGTGATGGCGTTGCTGGATACGCCTGGTGCCGTTCTCACATGCACACACTCACCACTGATACTTTATTCTTACGCGTGGGAAAGGCTTTTCCCCTGCTCTCTTGAGCACGTGTGCCGCAGCTACGCTAGCCGAAACTCAACTGTCCTTTCCTCTCTAATTGCTCCTCTCTCTCGCACTCCCGCGTTCTATCTCTCTCGCACCTATACGGATAACCGTCTCTCTCTCTCTCTCTCTCTCTCTCTCTCTCTCTCTTTCTGTGTGTGTGGCTTCGCTTTGTCGCCTTCTGATTCGCCATTACAAACGTTCGATTCAAAATTGCAACGGACGAACGTAATTTATAATATTAAATTTCGCCGTTCGTTACAACATAAATAATGTTGACTAGATAATTACATAATCTGACTTTTTCATGTACTCTTTTTATTATTATGTACAGTATTTTTCACATTAAAATTCAATGAGTATTATGTTGATATGAATGCACCCTCCAATGTTTTTATAAAAGCGATCCACTGAGGGCTAAGGAGTGTTTGCGAGAATAACATATTAAGTTTTCAATTTACGACGTTGCGTCAGTTAATTCACTGAGCCCTCAGCGGATCGCTTTTATAACATTAATGAGTATTATTTTCAAAAATAAATTACCGTTTTATTCTTTCGAAACATTATGAATATTGATAATGCAATGTTTATTGCAATATTTAAAAACGTTGGACTATAAGAACGTTAGTGATATCTATCTATTTCATCTACTTTGACGAAGTTAACTTAGGCAAGTATGCCTTTGATATTTGATCTAGTCATTTTTATATTTACCATTGTCAAAAATTGATGTGCTTTTTTGATAAATTAAATTAATGAACTAAATTTTTTCTAATTTAAAATCAGTAGCTGTAGGAACGTTATGATATCTGTCTATCTTATGTACTTTGACAAAGTTAAAGTAGGCAAGTATGCCTTTTTGACAATCAGGACAATAATCAAAAAATTTTGGTGAAAATATATTCAGGAATGTAGTGATATCTAGTTATATCCTGGTAAGCATTTCGTTATTTTCGTATTTTTCATTTACTTTAAAACAGTACAGGATTTTTCTTCAATTACATTTTTTTCAAGAGAACTTAGTCTTATCCTTTTAATTTCTGTTTATATTATTTTAATACTTGCCGGGCCTGTCTCTTTTAAGTGAATCAATAAATAAGCAGCCTCTTCTTTATAAAACGAAAGATAATGGGAAGCAGTCATCGTCACAATTCTGATTTGCGTGATAACAATTTATGAAGTAGGAAGGATAAGAAAAATTGGCTTATAATCAATCGTTTTGTTCGCTATGGTGTACTCCTAATATGAAAATAGTGAAACTAAAATAATAAAGCATCCGTTTATGGTTCACACAATAAAAAATTAACTTATATATGGTATAACTATTTTAATAAATTTTTCTTCTTTTTTTGGCCAGGTCGAATGCATTTGGAAAGTACGGCATTGCAAAGAGACAGGCCCGGCAAGTATTAAAATAATATTAACAGAAATTAAAAGGATTATTCTGAGTTCTCTTGAAAAAAATTTACTTGAAGAAAAATCCTGTACTGTTTTAAAGTAAATGAAAAATACGAAAATAAGGAAATGCTTGCCAGGATATAACTAGATATCACTACGTTCCTGAATTTATTTTCACCAAAATTTTTTGCTGTGATTATTGTCCTGATTGTCAAAAAAGCATACTTGCCTACCTTAACTTTGTCAAAGTAAATAAGATAGACAGTATGGATGCTAAAAGACGACCTCCTCCTGAGAGAGTGATTGATTTATTGAAAACTTTATTTCGGCCATGGGGTGGTACCCTCTGCAGCCAATACACTCAAGCTACAATATAGGCCCCGTCGGAGAGGGGGAGGGGGTGGGAGAGAGAGAGAGAATAGCTACGAAAGGACAATAGATCCCCGGGCAGCAAGCTAAGCGGACACGCTCTGTCATCTTAGCAAAAACTCGTCGTGTTTTTCTCGGTAAATAAGATAATCCAACAACTTTCCGCATATGCAATTTTCCCTGTGAGTGCTAGAAGTTACTGGTGCCTGTGCGAGGTGTGCAGCACGGCGTTTCAACGCCGACGTGAGGAGGAAAAGCGGCGAGAAAGTCACAACAGCGAAGCCGGCACCCGTCGGCCATTTTCCCCGCACCAAAAGCCAACATCGTCGACACCACACCGAGGGACGAGGCGCACGTCGATCTTTTCCCTCGGGTTGCGTCTAATCCACGCAACCCCGTTCTACAGCGAAAGTTTAATTTGTTCATCGGCGAATAATGTCATGCGTTTAGTTCGCGTCGCTCTCTCTCTCTCTCTCTCTCTCTCTCTCTCTCTAAGTATGGCGTCAACACGTACTTTCTGGTAGCTCCTCGTTTCTGCTTTATTTAACCGCTTCTTTTCAACTCGCCCGAGTTGCTGCTTTTTCCAGGCGGTCCATCCAGCTGGCCTTTTCGCTTTCTGCTAAAAATCGATGCTCTAACTGCATCCATTAGGCCACTGGATGCACTTTTCCGCCTGCGCTTGCCGACTAACCTCAAAACTCTGCTTCGCTTGCTGCCTGCCACGCTGTACCCGCTGTCTTCTGCTCGACGCACATGTGCTTTCGCTGCCTGTCATCTACTCAGCCACTGCACCAGCCTGCGCTCGCAGTGCTGAGGTGCGCTTCTCCCGTTTCACCTGATCCGGATTGTCGCATCTGTAGCTGCAATATCGTCTCCAGCATCCTGTCGCCAACGGCGAGGCAGCTGCTTGTGATGTACGAGCGAGGGGAACAAACAGAGAGAGAGAGAGTGAGTTTTCTTATATTTGGCGGTCTGTCACCACGCACCAGCCCTATGCTGCTCGTATTCGCTACCTAATGCGATGCGCTTTTCGTTTGCTTGTTTTTTGTATTTTACAGCGTCTCTACGCTTTTTTTTGTTTCATTGTCGGCGTATTGTTTATACGAGCATAAAGCGAGGCTATGTGCTTCGTGTCTTTTTCCTTTTTCATGTTTGAGGTGGCATCTCTTATTACTTTGCGTCGCTTGGGTTGCCAGCACTGATGTGCCTGCGGTTTGAATTTGTATGCGCATACGTTTTATCAGCTACGCGACACATGCCTCTCCTTGACATCCTCAAGTGTCGCCGGCTGATAATAGCGTGATTATCTGTATCGACCGCTTGATCTCAACTGCGCGCGAAATTTGGAATGAGTTTCTTGGCGAGCACCCCTGACTCCTCTCTCAATGGCGAACACGCACCTGCGCTCTTGGAAACGCCCAGCAGGACCACGCCCCCCACCAATTGGCAGGCTAACAAGCGCTTAGCCTCGCCCCTCTTACCGTATATCAATCGCGTTGCCAAGCAACATCGTCCTTCTTCTCTCTTTTCGGATCGCGCTCGGCTGTCTGATTTCTTCTCGCCGCTGCCAGCTCTTGCGTCGCCGGCGCGCTTTTTCGAATCTTTCAACTCGAGCACAGACATTGTCATCATGCAGCCGAATGCTACTGAAGCTGCGCATCCGAAGGATATTGAGGGCCTTGCTAGGGAACTGCGCGACCGCGATAAAGAGACCCGAGATTGGCGTGAAATTATTGGGCATTTGATTCGTGCTGTGGCAAGCAGAAATATATTGCGGGACGAACATTTTGCGATTGTTGATGAGCCTGATATCCTTGTCCGCGGCCTACCGATTGAATATACGGAATCTTTTATCAATGCGGCAAATCAAGTTCTTCGTGCTCTTGGTTTTGGCAACGGTCACACGTTACCAGCCATCATCGCCTCACGTGAATGGAGAGTATTAATGGCTCACATTCATGCTGCTAACCAGATGGACACGCAGGATAAATCGACGGGCTTTGTGTCTAAAAGTCAGCCAAATCGCGCGAATCCTCCCACCACTCGCTCCTTTGTTTTCAAGCTGGAGTCTGCTGCAGCGCGTGACTACATCATCACACTCTCTGCGCGACTCAAGACGCTCACTGCCAGCCATATTTTCGGCTGTGGAGGCGATACTCCAGTCATCATTAGCGCGATCTGGCCCAAGTCTGTCCTCAAGCTTGTTTACACCTTTCTAAAAAAAGTAGAAAAAAGTCTAGAATCAAATCAAAGTTACTTCCACGTAAGAAGTGGATTACGAGTGCAATTATAAAATCAAGTAACACCAAAGAAAGTCTGTATCTAATATGAAAAGAATCCAAATAACGTAAACTCAAAAAAAGAATATTTAGAATATAAAAAAATATTAGATAAAGTTATAATACACGTTAAGTATAAATATGAGGAAGTAGAACTTGAAAAGAAATACAAAAATGATAAAACAAGATGGAATACCATTAATGAAAAAATAGGTTAACAGAAAAAAAAAGAAAATTCGATTGATTATTTAAGAGATGAGAATAATAAAAAAAATTGTTGATAAGGATGAAATTGCTGAACACTTGCATAAATACTTCTGTACCATTGGTAATAAACTGCAAAAAAAAAAGCAACCAATAAACAATAACGACTTAAAAATGCCACAAAAGAACGAAAATACTATTTTTATAAACTATACTAATGTAACAGAAGTAAAAAGTATTGTTCTAAACATGAAACTACAAGCTGGGGCAGTAGACAACATCACTGTAAAAGTACTAAAGTCAATTATTGACATTATTGAAATTCCATTAACTTATGTTTTCAACAAGTGCATCGAAACATCTGTTTGGCCAGACTCATTGAAAAAAGCTGAAATCATTCCAATATATAAAGCAAAAGAGAAATCCAAAGCAGAAAATTATCGGCCTATTGCATTAACTTCAAATATTGCCAAGA
>JAWWMK010032599.1:0-13584 GCA_035047105.1 Galeopsomyia nigrocyanea
TATAAAAAAACGCGCCATGTTATTTAACTCCATGGTGTGGTAAAAATATTATTTATACATATTTAAAATGTAATATTCTAGTGATTTCATCGAATCATTAATTTTTTTATTTTGAATGCACAACTTTAAATTTTTTCTGAGGTTGAGGGGTGGGCGAGCGGAGCGAGCAGGGGGGCGGAGCCCCCCTAGTATATATATATATATCTATATATATATATGGGCGATTCCAATACTTTTTTAATAATGGCTGACAAGGGGGGTCAACCTATTTTGCCGGCGATTTTTTCTAGGTTAGAGTATGCTAAAAGAAACCTCTTGGCTATCTCAGAATCTTTTTAAAGTGAACATACATGTATATATATTTTTTTAATGGGTCGAAAAAAGGCCTTTTTTGGCCTGTTTTTCAAAATTCACAGCTTCGTGAGTTTTCAGTCTTTTTTAACGTGCGAGGGCTCGTTGGATTTTCCTATTCTTATAATTTTGAGAAAAAAAGTATTCCATGAACAAATATACATACATACAAGGTGCCCCCTTAAGTTGACTAAGCGATATCGACGTCAATTTTATAGTCCTCTTTGAAGTCCTATAACTTTGTCAATTTTCAAGATTTTTGAACAGGGTTGGCAGCGTTTTATTTGTTTTGTTAAGAGCTTTATTTCGAGCTCCCATGCGTATTATTTGGTGCACTAGAACCGGATATATGGGACTTGAAAGATGGCGATTTTTTCAAAAGTTGAAATTTTTCAAGTGAATTAAAAATATGGTTTTCTTTTTTCTTCTCATTTACTAGGAGTAGGTATAAAAAAATCCTTTGTTTTTCAATGCAAATATTTTTAAATCTAACTCAAAACTTATCATCTTAAGATTTTCTTATTTTCATTAATAACGGAAGAACGATATTTTATTTTGTTGACTCTTAGAGGATTCGTTTCTCATAAAATTATTTCACATCATTAAATTCATTCGCTCGTAAGAATTTAAACTAATTAAACAAATCAAAAATTCATCTAAGAGACGATTTAGAAAGTCTTGCTCAGAGATGGCGAATGAGCGTTTCCATACGTATCTCGTAGTGTGGTGCCCGAAACCAAAAGCTGCAGGGAGATTTCTTTTAGACTTGTAAGTTATCACTGTCGAGTCTAGGCAAAAGATGTTGGAATATTGGTGGTGACTGTAAAGACAGTAATAAAAGTATCTGTTCAAAAAGTATCGCGAATTTTGAATTTTGCTTGGACGTGTTTTGGCTCGTCGGCGAAGTTTGCCTATTCCAAAAAAATGGATCAAAGAATCTGTATCAAATTTTGTGTGAAAAACAAAATTAAGTGCCCGGACGCATTCCAAATGTTAGTAAGCCGGACCGCCATGCGTAGAAAATCATCATATTCGCTAAAATAGTTGAAGGCGTTCGGTCACTCAAGAAAATGAGATACATGTTTTTGATATATTTTTTTCCGTGGAATACGATGGCGCTATTGATTTTATAGTAGGATTTACTTGGAAAGCGCTTGATGCAATAAAAGGGACTTTATAGTAGTTTCTATTTTTTTTAGGTTTATTACACCACTTTTAAAAATAAAATAAAATATAGACGTATTTTTGGAATAAAAATACAGAATATATATTTTTTCCGGAGCTGTGTATGTCTTTGTTTTCAACATATCGAACTTTAAATTTTTCAAACGTCTCTAAAAATTTAAATTTGTCGCAAAAAATTTTTTTTAACTAGACAGTTTTGTAAAGCTTAAAAAACTAAAAACTGAAAAAAAAATTTCTAGCTCAAAAATTGGCCGAGATATCGTTAAAAAATCCTAAAAAACAAAATGCCGTCTCATCTTGCCCAGGTTGGTATCGGGGTCTGAAAATCTGGGAAAAGGGGTTTCTATATATATGGAACATAATGGCCGAGTAACTTTTTCATATTTGACCATCTTATACGGCTGGACCCCTTAAGTAACGGAACTCGGTGATGGAGAAAAAAGGCTGTTTTCTGACATGACCACATATTCGGGCGAAAATACCGCGTTTCAAATTTATATCACGAAAATAAATTCATCATTGAATTTAACAGTACTTATCAGTTTTATTCAGAGGGCTTTTGAATTTATTTAAGATTTTTCTTTTGTCTCAAAACTGGCGATGGGAGATATATTCCAACGCTAACATTTGATTGTTCTTGAACTTTATTTATAGTCATAGCGAAATCGAATCTAATGAGGAATTGTTTTCTTTTCATTTCAAAAGGAAAATCTTCTTTTTATGCCGTTAAACATATTCTTTGTATGAAATCCAATTTTATAATGGTATAAATAACGAAAGGTCGATTTACTACATTGATAATTTCCTTGGTCAAATCACAAGACTGTATAACAGGACTATTCACAATCAAATCCGAAATGAATGTCATTTAAAATGTACACATATAAATTATTATATTATTATTTATTTATAATATGTATTTTATATTACGTTATTAATAATATAAATTTATAATTTTAATGGTCTTAAAAATAGGAGCAGTAGTTCAGTTCAATTTTGTACGTAAATTTTGCTCTTCGCTCCTTTTTTGGTAAATCATTGTTTTATTTATCGCTTATTACAGTACTACAATAAATCACTCAAGGCTTCTCTGAGTTGCTGCTACTACCGCGCTCCGTAGCGGAATTCCGCTGCTCGCCGGCGTCTTCTTCCTCGTCGCTCTCTCTAGTTCTACCACTCCTTGTGTGCTTGCTCTGCCTTCCGTTGAAACTGGCGTGCTAATTGATTCTTCATTCTTGGGACTTGGCAATGGGAGTTCTTCGTTTTTCTTGACGTGTGTGTGTGTAATATATTTCCTTTTCGTGATGATTCTTTTTGCGAAATTATCTTTAAATAGATTTTGATTCGATTTTATTTAACAAAAGGGAATTTATTTGCTCCATTAGTGTGAAATAAAATTTGTATGGAGAAAATAACAACGTAGATCTTTGTTACCGCGCAGAAACACATGTGGAACTACGTGAGTCAAGCTTGTTTTCGGCGGCGAAATACAAATGAACGTAGAATTTATGAATAAACTTTTTTTCTTTTCTTAAAATCTAGAAACGAACAACGAAACACCCATCGCAAGCGTAGAATGGCATAATTAGAATGGCTAGTGGTGTACCTCACCGACCATCCAAGCCCGTTTACCTTTTTGTCGGCCAAATGGTCAGCGTGCCCCTCGAAATATTGCAATATATTCCTAAAACAGTATTTGAATTTTTCCCAGCTTTCGAGATGGAATTTAATGCCAATGAAGTCACCGGTGAGTAGGTGCACAACCGGCTCGTAGCAGTCATCTTCTTCGCGAGTTGAGTCACCGCGTTAATTCCTACGAAGATCTTCTTCGAGAACGACCTGTTGAGAGGATAAAGACGGTAAAGAGGATAAAGTGTTGATTCATTATCAAAGCGGGGTGTTTGGTGCCTTCGGCGCAAGCCATGATGTACGATTGTAGAGCAACTGACTAGCTGCCTGGCATGGTCTCTTGTCTTATATATTCTACACAATGCGTGCTAAAGAGAGGTATATGCTGACGATGTTAAAGTAGAGACATTTTAGAAGCACAATTCTGCAAACAGCGCACAACGCCACCGCCACTGCCAACGAACTTATCGTTTACATGCTGACACCGAATAGAATTTCTCGCAATGGAGTTATTCTTCTCCAAGTCAGCAGAAAAGTTGCTGATGAATTTTTCGAAGCCCAAGCCAGAACTCATATAACGAAGAAACATGATGTAAAATTGCCCGCAAACGTCTGACATAGGACTTTGCAGCTGAATCGAATTCCAGCGAAAAGATGTACAATTTTTTCGTAAGCGGTTAATATGATCGGGGACAAATGGCGGATTGCCATAGCTATCGAAATATAAGCCATTACCAGAGTTTTTTATCGCGAATTTTGAATTTCCGTGGACATAGATGGCGACCCAAGGCATTCCAGGCTTTGTATGAGGATCCGTGTTAACTACTAAGGCTGTCGGTTTCATCCGCACCCTAGGAATCTGATCTGCAGGATACACTCCAACGACGTGTGCAGGGGTCGATGACAGTGATCTCAGAATTTCTAGACTGCTCATCGCAAAGGTGAATTGGAGGATCAAAGAATAAATCTGATTCACAGGCTGAGAATGCTGAGCTCTGCGACTTTAGCCAGGTCTTTAACCTGTAAGCGTTATTGAGAGCGCAGCTATATTGTAGATGACGATTTTTTAAAGCGTGGTGTAAGCAGTATTTGTCTTGCCATGGTAAGCTGCTGAATGACGTAAACTCCTTGTTATTTTCCAAATTAATTATTTCACACGCTGTATATCTATTAACATCTTCCACTTTTCTGTTCCTCGAACGTAAATTTTTCCTACGTTCTTTGCTATCTCGCGCAATGATTTGTAGAATTGACACGGTCAGATGTCACCGTCAAAGTAGTTGAGTCCGTGATGATTTCGAGTTAACCAATTGTTTTGACGTCGAACGTCTTTCGATAGCAGATCTATCGGAGATTTTGCAACCAATACCCAATGTATGCTGAAATCTCCATTGAGCGCTACTATGCCAACTTCTTTCGGAACTGTAATATTATTGATGTCTTTGAAACACTGAATGTCGATCACGAGATACATCTTTTTTTCTGACGATGGCTCACGGACGTCTCTCGCGAGCGACTGACGTGACAGATGAAGCTTGAGAGGTGCTATGTGTTAGCGCCCTCTAAAGTTTTTTTTTAATTGCTGAAATCGACAAGCACTTGATGAGAGGCGTCAATCTCCATGATATTTTCGTATTCGGAGTAAACGATACAATTGGCGGTACCAGCCAATATCTCAGCAAACTGAGCTCTAAACGTATACTACCGTGTCAGATTCCAATGTGTGTGGTTGTTTGCAGCCATGTCGACTGTAATTTCAAAAGCGAAAAAAGCGTAGCCATTTGCAAAATCGCTTGGAGTTATATGATTCTCCTCGTTAAGATAATGAATGCCTGTTCCAGAGTATAAACTGTGATATGCGTCGACGTATAATTGACTACCAGCGGTAAAGTTAGGCTTCAGCGCTTTCGCTGGATATTGTACTCCGTCAACGTACACGCACAAAAAGTCGATGTTGTAATGATGGAAATTGAAAGGGTTCTTTTCTGGATTTCCATTGTAAGCTTCATTATCAATAAACCCAATAATGATTCTTCGTAGAAGCTGACCCAGAATAATATTATCTAGACATTCTCCTTGAACTCCTGAATCTATGGTGAACTTTTCGACTTTAACCCTTGTCAATGGATATTTAGCAGTTATTCTACATAGCGCCTTGCTATGCGCTACTAAGATACTAGGGTTTAATTTCACTCTTCGCACTAAGAGGTTAGCTTCTTCGATGTTGATCTTAAAGTAACCTGTAGGATTCATTAAAGCGAATGCGTCGCGTGATCTTAGTAAACGTACACGAACTTCGACACCATTGATTAAAAGTTTTTCTTGATTAAATACATCTACATGGAGATGACCAATGAGATTCACTCGGCGCCTAGACGTGAGATAATTACGGCGTCTCGTGAGTCCTAAGTTCGCTGTATTGGTGTTCATTTTTCCGGCTGTGTCGTCAGTACAATGAACACTAGTCAGGTGAGACTGTTTAGCTGCAGGTCTGTAGTTCAAGAGTGTTTCTATATGGGCTCTATATGAGTAATCATTGTTGGGCCGTGAGACCCGTTTTTGATTAAAATAAACATCGACTTGGCTGAACAGCGAGTGCATAAAGTTATTAACAGGCCCAACTTTCTTCATTGAGTCTGTAGTAACATCGGTTGATAGATTCGACTCGTCGAGCGTTGGGTCAATTTTGACTCGTAAACTCAGAAGGATGTGAGCAAGGTCAATGTACTCGTCACTGCTGCCTGGTATGCTAAATTCTATCGGTGAATCGTTTGTCAATGATGATACGGGCTTATATTGGGTCCAATGAGAACTCTCGATTGTCGTTTGCGTTGGCGGAATGTCGAACAGTATCAGTTCAGATTTTAAACATTCGCAAGACTGTATATGGAGACAAGCCATTTTTTTGCGTGCTTTGCAATCAATTGAAAATATCTCTGACTATCTGTTTCTTCTTTTTACTTGATTTAACTCGAGGTGTCTTCTTTTTCTTTTTGTTTACTTTTCGGATAACCTTCTTTTTTTTTGGAGATAAAGTGTACTGCAGAGCGAACTTGACACGCGTATGTGTGTGATATATATGGTAATATGGCGTGCGTATTGAATGCTACAGTGCGTTGAAGACTTTTTTCTCTTCAAGTATACGATAGCATGTTGTGTGAGTGTTGAATGCTACTGGCGGGAGTTGTTTTTTTCTCTTTCCCATGCTCGTACGTATGTGTGGGTGTTCTTCGTATATCAATACGAAGGTTAACTTATAGACACGTTGCTGAAATAGAATTTCTTTTTTTTTCTGCTTGAGATGAGAATGTATTGAATGTTTTTTTTTTCTCAGCGACGAAAATTTTCTGCGAGCGCGCTTGTAGAGTGGTATGTTTATTTTCTTTTCTCTAATTTGTGAGTACTTCGTTTGAATGAATGTGTGAATATGTAAAGTTCAGCTATCCAAAATTATTCAAACATACCAAAATTCTTTTTTCTCTTCTCATTAATAGAATTTAATTTAGTATTCTTCCAAGTTGTGATTTTTTTAAAATTTTGATTTAATTTAGTTCGATAAAAATAATTAACTTTTCTTTTAAATAGTTGAATAATTTAAATTTCACGATGACACCATACGACGATTATTTAGATGAGGATTTGTCAATTTTCAAAAAAGAAGTAAATAAAAAGGTTAAAAATTGGATAGCTCAAATAGATAGGACTAATTTGGATACGATTTTGGAACAGCTCGAGCTGCATAAGGAGGGTCCATTGCTCGTGCGTGGAGACCGTTTGTTTAGAATATTGCCTGGCGATTATACAGCAGCAGATTTTATTCAGATATTAGATAACGAAGAAATGACACACTTAAGAAGAGATAATTTATGTATAATCTTCGTCCAGTCAGATATTATGCTAGAAGACCTATGAAATTAATTTTATCGCAACATACATTGAATATATGAAACAAAGTGAAATGTTGGAAGCAGCAGGGGGTAACCAGGATATGATTACAAGTTCGCCAAGAGGGCAGGGACTAGATGATATGTCTCTTACGACGGCAGTAGAGACGTTGCCGACTTTGTCAACGTCACAAACGTTAAATGCGACAACAAACCCTTTTGTCAACATATTGCAAGAAAATGCGTCTGCTAGCGCGTCAATTCCCGCCCAAGCGTTTGACCCGTTGGACTTCCCTGCCCGAACTACTGCGTCAATCACCACTCCAGCTGTAAACACGTTACCGACTACTTGTACAACTCCAACGATATTAAGTAGCGCTCCCGCGACAAGTACTTTCCAGGTTGCCTCTGCGATATCAAGCAACGTAGAAAATTTTTCGGGAACAGGTAATACGTCGAATTCGCCGCAAAACTTCACAAATAATGCGAACTTAAATATAGGTCTTGAAAAATTGGTTTGGCTGCGTTTACCTAATGGCTTGCCACAACAGATGCCAGAGCCGACGGCACAGACATTGAAGAGCGCTCTTATCGCAAAACGTGATTTACCATACGCACTCTATGCGGCAAATCAAGAAGTAGAATATTTACGAAAAGAAGTAGCGCAGAAAAACATACACATAAACAAACTGAGAAATACTACTAATGACTTGCATGTGCAAATGCAAAAGTTGTGTTAAATGCACAAACGCAAGCAACTGAAGCAGCTAATAGAGCGAAGGCAATAAAAAGTGTACGCATAAACAGTGTTCGGATTCGATGGTTTACTCAAGAAAAAAAGGGCCGTGAATGGCCAACTTTAATGTGTACACTCGAAGCACTCATTCCGATTCTATTCATTCCGACTGTCTAGTTTTAGAAAGCCAGCAGCGAGTTGAGCTGGACCGCTCCTCGCAGCCGAATGTTGTACAATATTAGACAATGAAACAATTATACATTTGATAAATAAGATTCAGTATCTCACACTAACTTTAATTTGTCTAAGTTCGGCGTATATTCAGCCTGCATGTTCGAGTAGAGAATTTCACGTAATATAGACCAAGCAATTAAAATAATCGGCAGTAATCGCAGCATTCACGGCATGGCGTATCTGCAAGAGGCACTCTAGATCAAACGCCAACACGTGGCAATTTCAGATTATTCGACTGGCAGCAAGTATCCTTTAATATTCCCCTCCTATAAACCTTTGACTCATGATTTTTTGATTTACGATTTAATCGAAAATTGATTTTGCTTCCTACTTTTGTTTTTGGATCAGTTTCAAGGCAGTTCAATAGTAGACTTGGGTACGATTGTGATAAAGGGATGCGTATTCTTGGAGGTTATGTGTTAGGATAGAAAATTCAGACTGAGTAAAGTACAGTGATGACTAGGAGCAGACGCAATAAGCAAAAAAAGTGTAAAAATAAGTCAGGGTCTAGCAATAATAGTTCCTGGCAGAATTTCACTGCCAGAATAGCGGTCAATCTAACCTACAAATAGTTAAACAGCGTCGACTAAACATGACGGACAGCTCCCTTTCAGATCACAGCCTAGACCCTTCTCAAATAGGGATGGGAAATTTAGCAAATAGCACTATGCAGGATTTGATGTCGGATAAGAAGGCATTGCAGTCTTCGATCAGAGGTATTATACTGGGAGCTGAGGAAGGTAAATCGACGGCTGGCACTAGCGGTGAGCCAGCAGCCGGCGCTACATAGCACAGTGAAAAGACGCCTCCACATAATCAAATCCAGCCCAATAATGATGCTCCTGCACTGCCAAAATCTGCGAATGATACTCCCGTATTATCTTATACTTATATTATACTCATGCCCCTCTTTTGTATCCTGGAAATTATCAGGGTAACTGTCTTGTATATGTGTCTGACGTGAGACCTGAGGAGAATCTTGGCAATTTCCACTCCATGGCTTTAGGCAAAATTCTGTAGGATCACGATTTCTTCCCTCGTTCAATACACCTAGCGGGTAAAAAAAGAACAGCTCTTACTTTTGAAAGTCCTGTTGAGGCCAATAGATTGATTCAGCACATAAGTAAGGTAGACTCTAACTGGCAAGCAAACATTGACTCAGCTGACCTGTGCACCCCAGGCCTCATTTATGATGTTGATCCTGAGTTGTCAGAAGAAAACATTTTGAAGGGCATCAGGGATAGTGCAATCACAGAGAACATAGCTGAAGTTGAGAGGATCACTAAATACACACAGGCAGAGAGAGGCCCTTTAGCGATTAAAACAGACAAAGTAAAGATATTTTTCAAAAATGAATTACCCCCATACTTATATATATGCAAACTTTAGGCAAGTTAACGTTTTTGTACAGTCAATACTCAGATGTAAAGGTGTCAGAGATAAACCCTCTCTACCAATCAGTGTGTCAATGTTCAAGTTTGCGTCAAGTGCTCCTTTTCTCATGAAGGGACAGAGGAATTCACATACCCGAATAGGTGTACAAATTGTGATGGTCCGCACAGAACTGACGACAAACACTGCCCACAATTTCTTTTTTATAAGGAGGTTGCCGAGCTCAAGGCTATCCTAAAATGCAGCAGAAGGGAGGATATGTAGGGTAAAGGAGAGGGTAAAGGACAGCTTGCTGAGGCTAATGAGGACCAGAGCTATAGCGAGCATGACACTAGCTCTGAATCTGAAGAAAACGTAGCAGAATCTAGAGAACCTAATAATAAAGGGGGCATCCTGAATTCTCGTAATTATGAAGTCACTGAGCTGGGTAAAGTTTTAGGTAGGCAGTACGCTGACAAGTGTTTAGATAAGTTTGCGGAGGCTATTGGTGGTATCTTTGAAAATTCGGATAGTGAGATCTATAAACAAATCAAAAAATTACAAAATGATCTCAATGTTGGGGATGGAAGTTCGGAGGCTTCTTCAAGCAATTCTGCAAAATAAAGCACAAATGCGACATCATATACAACCTCCGCATCCTCAATTGGAATTGCAGAGGCTTTTTAGAAAAAAAAATCAGAAATCTCTCACTTTGTTCATAATTGCGACCTCATTTGTCTCTCTGAAACTTTCCTAAAGGCAAACCACACCAATGTTCAGTTGTCAGGATTCAACCACTTGAGGATGGATAGAATTACGGAGACCTATGGGGGTGCGTTCCTTACTTTTGTTCGAGCAGACATACAATATCAAAGAGTTTTTTTCTTTCATGTACGATTAGGCATGGAGAATACATAGCTGTTGAAATTTTTAAGGATAATCAGAAGTTGACTATTGTTAGTGTATACTACCCCCCTGATATTGCTATAGATAAAAATTCGTTTAAGCTTTTCTTTGAAGAAATAAATGGTGCAGGAGAATCGATAATCACGGGGGACTTTAACTGCCAGCATGAACTATGGGGAAGCGATTTTGAGAACCCTCGAGGAACCAGACTCGTGGAGGTATTATCAGATAATTTTGATTTTAAGATTCTGAATGATGGGACTGCTACGCGGTTTTATAGAAATAGTGTTCCGGACATTTCCTTGGCTTCATGCACCTTGGAGCATAAGATCTCCTGGGGCTGGTTGGTGACACAAAAGGCAGCGATCACTTTCCACTAGAAATAAAAGTTCACGATCACAGTTTCCGTTTGTCAAAAAATAGACCGTCCATTCAGTTGTCTAGGGTTGACTCAAAAAGCTTTTCAAACTCCATGAGTACTCAGACGGAATCCTTGCCCCCTATGAACGATGACAACTTCCTCCAGATCTATCCTGAATTTGTTGACAGAATTTATAAAAGCCTCAAGGATTCAAATGCAAAGTTTCGTAACCCCAACGGAGCAGGCGGAAATAGCCGGCCTGCTTTGTTGTGGTGGAATGACCAGTGCAGCACACTGGTTAATGAGAGAAGAGCTGCAATGAGCGTATGTAAGAGGGAATTTAATCGAGAGAACCTGCAGAGATATTTGCTGGCAAAAAAAATGCCAAGCAACTCTCCAAAATTAAATCAAGTAGTTTTAGAAATCATGTCTCCACTCTAAGTCCTCACAACTCAGTTGAGAGAAATTTCTCTTTTGTTAAAAGGTACAAAAGAAGATTCATCGAAACTTCAGCCCATTCAGTTGATGAAAACATAGTACATAATAATTCACAACTCGATGAGGCCTTCCAAAGAATCAATTCTTCGATTAATTATAAAAATGATACTTGTTATATTTCGAGTAGAGATAGTAATCACTTCCTATCGAAAGCAATATCTGATAGTGAGCTGAGATCAGCAATTTCCAGATCGAAAAAACAATCGGCCCCGGGAGCTTATAACATTTCTTACCAAGTGATCAGAGAACTTCCGGACTCGGCTCTTGCTTGGCTTAAGGATTTTTATAATATAGTTTTAAGAAAAGGTACCACTTCAGAACAGTGGAAAGCATATGATATTATTTTTATAGATAAGCCCCGAAAAAAAGGGATTCAGGTCCATCGCACTAGCAAGCTGCCTCCAAAAAATTCTAGAGCGAGTTGTGAATGATAGAATTATGTGGTGGTACGAGACTAAGGGTCTTATACCTAAGAATTTTTTCGGGTTTAGACGTGCCAAATCATGTGCGGACTGCCTCGCTACCTTGAACCTGGATATCAGGAATTCGGGTAAGAAGGGGGATACAGTGGGTGTCGTTTTTCTTGATTTAATGGGTGCATACGATAATGTGAATATTAAGGAACTAATAAAAATCCGGATCCGTCATGATATCGTCCAGCTGATAGAGAGCATAATTAAGGAACGTAATTTCTCAGCCTACTACCAGGGCGTGCTATTTAACCAAGGCAGTACGAACAAGGGGCTTCCCCAGGGTGCCATTATTAGCCCTCTTCTTTTCAATATATATATGGGTCTGTTCATGTCAAATGAAACAATCAACAATTTTTTGCATTTTTTATTGCATAAATATCTTCTATTCCGTCTCCAAAACATGTCTCTAAATTTTCAGAACACTAAATTAAAAATCTACAATTTGCCAGACCTTTGAATATAGACTCTTCCTCAATTTTTTAAAAAATGTATTTTGAGAGAGGTTTTTGACTATGAAGATATCCGTTCTGTCTAAAAATTTTGCCCGAGAGAAACTAAAAATATCTGGTACCTCCAACGAAGCATTCCGCCAGAGCAGCTGGCAGCGTATTTTATTTATGGAATGATGAAAAATAAGGCTACTTGCTGAGTTTTACTTTTTTAAATGTTTGTTCGCTTGGGATATCAAATCGTATTTCAAAGTTAACAGTATCTAAGTCGATCTGATAATGTATCTGTTTTATTTATTTCATTGCCAAAAAATACACGTTGATCTACTTTAACAATAGAGCTCAATGATTTATAATTCATTTTGTCCTCATTTGATGCGCACACATGCTAATATAACTTAATTTCTAATTTTGAATGACATACTTCTCGAATTAATATCTCACATTACAATCCATTAATTTTTCCAATATGCTATCAGTATTTATAAATATATTTGAATTTTAGTAGTTAGCTATAATCGTTTATATGACAAGAACTGTGGTTTCATTTTATCAAAAAGTTGACTACAGTTGATAAAAATTACCCCTTTATTACATACTTCCGATTAGCTCTTTCGTCGATTGATGAAATATTGTTAATGTAACTATAATAATGTTGCCTTATTTGCCTAATTGACACATGAAAATGAAAATTCAATAAACGTAATTCGTGTTCATGTAGGTATAGATAATTTCGTGCATGCATATATCTGATATGGACATAAAATATTTAATGAAAGTTGTAGTCATTACTATTTTTGCTTTTGCCATATGTCAGTTATGAGTCAATAAACACAGATTATAGTAGTTGAAAGGTCCTGATGTCTTGTTATGAAAATTAAAGAGTTCACACAGCCTTCGACTCAAGGATTTTGTAAATGAGTCAAATGTTTTTATGATTTAAATTATTAATATGAGACTTAGAGCAAATTTACTGGTATAATATTCTTAAGCTGAGAAATAAAAAGCTAGAAATGTAGAAATTATAAAAATAAGAGTAATGCTAGACTTTTGTTAAAAAAAATTGATTGAATTATATGATATTCTAATTTATGCTGAGAAACAAACATGGTTTTGAGTCCACAAAAGTTACTCTATATTCATTATTTGATAATTTGTAACAAGGCAATTTGATGCATGTTACATAGTAGGGTCGAGAGCAAGTATAGTGCGAGGACGCACGCACACACCTACACTCACTTGCGTATAGTTAAGAGCGAGAGAGAGAGACCATGTATTACGTGCGAACGGATGTTGCACGTTACAGATGCCCTTTTAGCTACGAGCGGTATCGCTACTCGTTGCGGCTCTATTGCTTGAAATGGGTTCCCGCCCGTTTACACGTTATTTATAATAATCGAAACTTTTAATGTTATTACTTGTCCCGAAAGTGGACTAATATTTCCCCTATTTAATAATAAACCCACTTTTATTTTTGTATGTTAATTGTTAGTTAATAATTGTATGC
>JAWWMK010032610.1:0-13581 GCA_035047105.1 Galeopsomyia nigrocyanea
AGCTACCAAACCAATTATTTTAACTTGTGTTCCTTTTATTTGAATTTTTGAAAATACGCTCGGCACGCGCCCTACACACAGGCGAGGTCATTACAGCCCCATAACCTCCATCGTCAAGTGACCAATCACACTTATTTATTTAGGAAAAAAAAATCGCACGTGCATGTTATACTTACCGTGGTATACTTACAAACATAACCTATAAACAGTCAACAACATTAATATTTAATATATAAGGCTTATCATGTTATTTGTGATTATTTATTGAACGTTGTTATTGTAATATTGCTCTGTGAAAATGGCTCAGAAAAATACGAAAAAAGTTAAAGTCTATAATAAGGCAAAGAAACGACCGCCTGAGACTAAAATCATCAAAGATCTTCAAGCTAAATATGATAAGGTAGGTTATTTTAGAAATACACCCATTATTAATTTAATAAATATAAAAAAACAAATCATTGCGAGCCAATGATTAGAACTGATATAAATAATTATTTCCGAATGAATTTTTCAGATTGATGTCTTAAAAATCAAAAAGTTTATGGATCTTCCACTGTCTTCTCAAACACAGAGAGGTTTGAAAGATAACAAATATGTTGATCTCACAGATATTCAGAGACAAAGTATAGGATTAGCTTTAGAAGGCAAGGATATTTTGGGAGCTGCTAAAACTGGCAGCGGAAAAACATTAGCATTTTTAATACCAGTATGTATTCACTATTGATAGCTTTACCTTATCAATCTAGATTGATTATGTTTGTATTTATTAGGTCATAGAAATTATGTATTGCAAACAATGGACAAGACTTGATGGATTAGGTGCTCTCATTATAACTCCAACTCGTGAACTGGCTTTGCAAATCTTTGAAACATTGCGGAATGTTGGAAGATATCATGATTTTTCGGCTGGTTTGATCATTGGAGGCAAAGATTTACACTTTGAAAAGAAGCGAATGGATCAGTGTAATATTGTAATATGTACTCCTGGCCGTTTATTACAACATATGGACGAAAATCATCTTTTTGACTGTACAAATATGCAAGTATGTTTCAATAAAAGTGACAGATTCAAAAGACATGACTAAGGTATATGATTTTTTACTTAAAAACATTTGAATTTTATAGGTTCTAGTTTTAGATGAAGCAGATAGATGTTTGGACATGGGATTTGAGCAGACTATGAATGCCATTATAGAAAATTTACCTCCAAAACGCCAAACACTTTTATTTTCAGCAACTCAAACAAGGTTAATTATTTTTACACATTGAAATTACGAAAATTTATTAGAACAGCATAAATTATTTTTTCACTTTACCTTATTAGATCTGTACAGACATTAGCTCGGCTCAGTTTGAAAGACCCAACTTATGTATCTGTTCATGAACATGCAGCCCACACAACACCTGAAGGACTTCAACAGAGTTATGTCATATGTGAATTAGAAGATAAAATTGCAATGTTATGGTCCTTCATTCGTAATCATCTTAAACAAAAAGTTATTGTATTTTTGTCTAGTTGTAAACAGGTGAGCCATTATTGAAAAAAAAAATACTATTGTAATTTTGTTACAGTGAATATAATTTTATTATTCATATTTCGTCAGGTAAAATATATCAATGATGCCTTCTGTCACATGAGACCAGGCGTAAGCTTGATGGCTCTCCATAGTAAACTACATCAACTCAAGAGAATGAAAGTTTATGAATCGTTTTGCAAGAAGCAAAATGCTGTGTTATTTGCGACTGATATAGCAGCCAGAGGATTGGGTAAGATTCATCCAATTTCGGAAAAAATGGAAAAATGAGAGATTTCTTAAGCAATTTCAATTTTGAAATTTCGTAAATATTTCATTTTAGATTTTCCGCAAGTCAATTGGGTTGTACAAATGGACTGTCCTGAAGATGTAAATGCTTATATTCACAGAGCAGGAAGAACAGCTAGACTCGACAAAGGTGGAGAATCTCTGTTGGTACTTTTACCGAGTGAAGAAAAATTTGTTGAGCAATTAAAAGCACAGAGAATTCCAATCAATATGATTAAGTATGTGGTCTTTATACCTCTTTTTATTTTAAAATAAAATTTTGTTTTAATTTACCGAAATTCTTATTATAATTGTTTATTACAGGATTAATCCCAACAAACTTCAATATCCTCAAAGAAAATTGGAAGCTTTACTGGCAAGAGATGTAGCATTGAAAGATACTGCTCAACGCGCTTTTGTCGCATACGTAAAATCAGTTTCTTTAATGAAGGACAAAAGTGTTTTCGATGTTCATGCGTTAAATACAGATGGATTTGCAAAGTACTTCTGCTGATTTATAAAATTTCAATAATTTAACTTTTCTTTTTAAACACAATTTTTTATATTGAAAAATTATTTTAAAGGTCATTAGGCTTAGCTATTCCACCGAGAATACGATTTTTGCAGCGAGCACAAAAGAATATGAAGCTGAAGCAAAAAGCAGGTGGTGATGATCAAGAAACAGAAAAAATAGTCAAGAATATAAAAAACATACAAGAAAATACCGCAAGCGACGAGGAGGAAGAAGATGAATCATCAGAAGACGAAGGAAATGTTCAAAGTATAGAAAACTCCCGCCCATCTTCTAGTAAACATAAATCAACACAAAAGGAAACTCATTTTGGGAATGGTAAGTGGCATTAATAGTTCAATATCTTTCAAATTACTTTTAGTCACTAGAAATATTTGAAATCTTTTTTTTTATGATTATTGAGCACCTTATTATTACTATTTTGATATTCTATTTCAAAAAGTGAATAAATGTCATATTTTTGTATTTTAGTTTGTCAAGACGATGATGACGACGATGATGCCTTTTTAACTGTAAAAAGAAAAAATATTGATATTGATGACGAACTACCAGAGGATGTAGATCTCACAGACTTGACATCCAACTCGAAGCAAAAGAAAGCCGTAACAAAGGCTGCAGTAGCTAAAAAAATTCTTAAAAAGAAAATTATTCCAAATAAGAAAATCAATTTCGATGAAGAAGGAGAGGTATTATATTATAATTTTATTGAAAATATTTAATCTCAATTATTTCTTTAAATTAATACTCAATTTGTACTTGAAAACTTAGGAAGTAATTGATCCAACCAAATCGAAAGTATCTGATTTAGCCAGACAATACGAAAATGAAGAAGCATCTGGAATAAACATTGAGGAAGCAAGAAAAGTTTTGATGGAAGAAGATAAGTTTGACAAGCAGCGGCATAGAGAAAAAGTTAAGCAGAAAAAGAGAGAAGAGAAAAGAAAATTAAAAGCATTGAAAAAGGGTAAATCAAAAGATGAAGAAGATGAAGATGACGAAGAAAATGATAACGAAGATTTCGGGGAAGAATCGGGTACAGAGAGTGAAGGATCTTACGAGCCAGATTTATCTTTCTTACCTGATCCAGATAAAATATATGGACCCAAAGGATCAGACTCCGAACAAAGCGACGATGCCGATGAAAAACCTGAAAGTAGTGATGAAGAAAGCGATGTTGATGATCAAATTCATAGGTAATATAGATATTTCATATTCTTTTAATAGAATTTTTTTTTACTATTAAAGAAACCATGAATTTTTTAGGCCTCCCAAGAGGAAATTGATTTCACAAGACGAAATCAAAAAGAAGAAAAAGAAACGTCCATCACTGGATTCTGACAATGACAATTTACAACTTGATGAAGAGCTTGCTTTGCAATTACTGCGAAGTTAATAATCATTTCACTAGAAAAAAAATTGCAACGAAATTGTTATATAACTGTAAAGTCTGATTGATATTTTTATATTAGTTGATAAAACGTTTTGTTTCCAATTATCGTTGAATATAAAATAGTATTAACAAAAAAATTGATGTTTTTTCAATGCTCTAATTCAATCAAATGCTTGTTTTAAACTTTCAGTGACAAAAATATTTACCAACAATCAGTTAACAAAAATTTTATTTTTTATTTTTAACTATACCGTACTTTTGTATTACAATGTTGATTTTTGAATAACGCGCGACTGAGCAGTGAAGCAGCTTAAAAGCTCGTCTTGAAAGCCCAAAATATCTCTACTCTATAAATTCACTAGTGCCTACTGTTTGCACTATAGCTATAGGTAAGTGTAGTGCTACACTGAAAAATCCAGACCTAACATAACTTGCAAGGTCCTTATAGGTGATTGTTAAAATAGATTTTTATAGACACTGCCAAGTGAATATTTTTTTCGAAAATCGTGATAAAAGTGTTTCTCTGCTATTTGTTTTCTCATCTTGTTACAGGTAACAATCACCAAGATGGCAGGGAGATGTGTCTTGAAATATGTGCAACCAAAAAGCTTTGTACCTCAAATACACCTGCGCAGTTCTTCTACAGCAATGTCTGCTTTTGAGAGACAACATAAAACTCCAACTATTATCAAAGTTATGCCAATGCCTAAAGCACACTACGGTGGACGACACACTGTCACTCTCTTACCAGGAGCTGGTATCGGACCTGAACTTATGGGCTACGTTAGAGAGGTAATTTTTTTCTCATTATTCTACAAATAAGTTTCAATTATAAATAATAAATTCAATTAGAATCCAAAAGATCTTTATTTTTCAAAATCTATGGAAAATTTAGTCAGATTTCCTCGTTGGAGGATTCTACAATCAAACAAAGATATCAATGATAAATGTAAATATTCGTGTAATATAAAATACTTCTTTTCATTTCATAGGTTTTCAAATATGCAAGTGTACCAGTAGATTTTGAAGAAATTAATATTGACCCCAATGCAGACAACAATGATGACTTGAACTATGCCATTACTTCTATTCGTAGAAATGGTGTGGCTTTAAAGGGTAACATTGAAACTCGTAGCAAAGAAGTTGGAGTATTATCACGTAATGTTGCTCTACGTAATGAATTGGATCTCTTTGTTAACACTCTACGATGCATCTCTTACCCTGGTGTTAAATCTCGTCAGAAAAATATAGACATTGTTATTGTTAGGCAGAATACTGAGGGTGAATATGCTATGTTGGAGCATGAAAGTGTACCAGGTGTCGTTGAGAGTATGAAAATCATTACACAGGAAAATGCAGAAAGACTTGCTCGATATGCTTTTGAATATGCAAGGAGACACAACAGAAAGAGGGTAACAATTAAAAATGAGTAAGAAAAAAAAATAATTCGTTGACGTCGTTGATTACATTCATGTTGATTTTTCAGGTCACCACCATTCACAAAGCAAACATCATGAAATTGTCAGATGGAAAATTCTTGGAAGTCTCAAAAAAAGTTGCCAAAGAGTACCCTGACCTTCAAGTAAACGACATGATTATTGATAATACGTGCATGCAGCTAGTATCCAACCCTCATCAGTTTGACATCATGCTGACGACAAACTTGTATGGTGCTATTGTTTCTAATGTAATTTGTGGTCTACTCGGTGGTGCTGGTTTATTGGCTGGTAAGAATTATGGCGACCAGTATACTATCTTTGAACCAGCAACGCGTAATACTGGCGCAAGCATAGCTGGAAAAAATATTGCAAATCCCATTGCTATGCTCAATGCCGCTACAGACATGTTGCGTCACCTTGGACGCCAAGAGCATGCAAGTGTCATTCAAAATGCCATTGTTAAAACAATTAACGCTGGAATCCACACCAAAGATTTGGGTGGCACTGCTACAAGCAGGGATGTCGTTGACCATGTCTTGAAGTATATCAAGGCGGCAAGAAGTTAAGAAGGTGCACGATGTTAGTTTGTCCAATGAATTTGTGATAAATTATTACAAAAAATTATTGCAGATTCTTTTAATGTTTTAAAGAAATTGTTAGTCTAGTCACTTGTACTTATAACTATTCAAAGTGAATTTAAAAATCTTACATTAATTATTGTGTTTCAGTTTTACATTAATGATTGACCAACTCATTGTACTGAATTTTTGATACAATTTTTTATTGGAAACTATCTGGTTTTAATTCATCATGAATAATATGACTATGAATTTTAACAAAACAGTTAACTATATATTAAAAAGACAAATTAAATTTGTGATCTGTACAAAAACGTTATATTGAATTTATCATGTAAATATGTTGCAAGCAATAAGAAGGTGCATAGAAATGCAAACATTTTTTGTAATACATCATGCTAAAGATACTATGAATTCTGCTAGAAATATGTATTATTTGATTTTATTCAAAAGTATTATAAAAAAAAACGCTATTAATGCACTAGTAGGACTGCCTTTGCCTTGCAAGATACAATATACTAAAAGCAAATGTTGAAAAATTCGCACAAACTATTAATTGTTACTAAGTTGAACGTACAAACTCGCAAACCGATATTTTTTAACGGAAAAATTGTAAGCCGAGGAATGTCAACTAATTTATTGTTATTTTAATTTATAATTCAAATTATATGCATTGTGATTGACGTTATATTTGTATTGAAAAACGAATTAAACAAAAAATTACTCGCAATCTCTGTATTTGTTCTTTTTCCTACAACTTATTCCATTAAAAAAAAATCTTTTTTGAAGATATTTATTTGATAATATTTCAAATTATTTTTAAGAATAAAAAAAATGTTATAAAAATTCAAAAAATTATCTCTCAAGTGACCAATTAAGAACGGAAAACCGCTCGGTATTGTCACCTCTCCCGCACCTGCAATCAACGAAACAAGGACGCAAACACATATCCGTCGTCTTTCTCTCGCTCAACAGTAGTTTACATATATTATATCGAAAGATGCTGCAAGCATAAAAGTGCTATACTTTATACCGGCTGGAACGTTGCGTTCCACAACAGACGGTAACGCGATATATAGACACACCATCATCATCTCGCACAGCTGACAGACCTATACTACGATCTAGATATATCTCAGCTGATCGTCATTCACAAGACTCCGGGTTATTACGTTCTCCTATAGTAATCGTTTTCAGTATTTTTCCAGCCGAGCTGCAGAATGGAGTCCTATGATAACAGTGGACAAGGTAACTTTATTGATATATACACATATTTATATTAGATATTGATGATGAATTGAAATATCAAGTTAGAAATTATATTATATGAAAACTACATGATTAACATTCGTTGTGAAAAAAGAGGTCACGGTAAAACCATCTTCTCATCAGTTATCAATTAATCATTGACTGACGTAACGCTTTGCGTACGATATTCGTGTTATATGTTTCTGTTGATTTTTCTAATTTTTTTTTTCTCCCATTGACAGATACATCGAATTTCGGCGATAATGATGGTTCATACGTGTCGTACGATAATCGTCAAGACAATTATGAATCCCCGCAGCATCACCAGTCAACTCACGATAATTATTCCTTTGCAAAAGTAAGATATTTTGCATTTTTTTTAATAATAATCGATTACTATTTTTTTTAATTATATAATAAATTAATTAATTATTTGTTTTGTTTTTTTTTAGGAAAATGATAGCCCTAAAATTCCGGAATCAAAAAGCGTTGAATTCAATCTACCGCCATCATCGAACGAGACTTCAGAATTGGTAGACATACAAAAAGATCAGGTTCCTTCGGAATCTCAAGAATCCACTCCTAATAGTCCTAATCTTGAATTAGGAAACTACGAAAATTCCATAATCGATCATTTCGATTCGGCGTTCGTTAATCTGCAAAAGAATTCTGAGCCAACAAACGGAATTCAAAATGTCACCAGAAACGAAAACGGCATGAATAATCAAAATAATACTCCTGAAAAAGACGATTACGGCTGTTGCAGTTGCAACGGTGGACCATTAGTGTGTTTAGCTTTCTTCTGCGATTGCTTTGGACTTTAAATTTCGGAGCGAATCGAAAACAAAAAAAATGCATAATATTAAAAAAATCAGTATTAGCTTAGTACAAACTACAAGCTTTCTAGATTATTAATATTATCGGATGGCGATGTGAGATTCAACTTTTTTAAATTTTATACATGAAAAAAAAACTTCAATAAGTGCGTATTTTAACAAAAAATGGGATCAATAATTGTTTTTTATACATTTACATGTGAACGACGACTGAAAAGCATGATGACAATAGTATATCACTGCAAAATGATTTCGAGAGAATCAAACGTTTTTATAAATCGTTTTTACACATTCCGTAGAAACTACGTATCTTTGATAAATAAAAAAAAACTCGTGAACGGTTACGTTTTCAGTGATTTTATATTAAAACTTACAATATGATAATCCATGTGATATCTGAACTAATTGTAATATTTTAAATGTCTTTGAATGAAGAGATATGCAATTGACAACGTGTCATAATTGTAGATTAATTCAGTATGACTAGTATAATTCTAAGTTGCATAATTCTCGTTTATTATTAGAATAATTTGTTTGTAAATTGTTTGAACGTTTTAATAAATTTTTTTGACTAGATTTAAATTTTACTTTTCATTAAATCCACAATAATTCAACAATAAAAAATGTAAAAAGTGAAACGAATTTATCGTTCAAAACTGTTTGCATGAAAAATGAGCTGTTAATTGAAGGCTTGGCAGCTAAACATTAAACCGTTATACTGTACAATTTCAAAAAGCGGAAGACGTACGGAGTTCAATGGACAGAGCAGATAAGTATATGACATAAGTGGCAAAAGCAATCATTGCTACAGATGTGAGTAATCGAGAGTGAATTTTATAGATGGGATTTTTGTTGTTCAAAAAATTATGTGATTTACAAATATATACACAAAATTTTTTATAAACTAATTCGTATTGATAATACAGGTGGCTTGAATGATGAAAAATGGAATAATTGATAATATACAGCAAGTGGCATGACTAATGAAATAGAACTGCGCCTCAAGTATTTCAAAGACCGAAAAAAAATACAAAGTTTCTTTCTCTTAATCAATTCATCAAAAGGCTATCATTTTTTGATCTATTCAACTTGATTATGTAAATTAAACCAGTTCTTCTTTACATCGGATGTTTTTTTTTCTCGTCCAAACACTTGCAAATAATTTGATACAAAATAAATTCATATCAATAATAAAAAAAACTATTTGCGTCAAAGGATTTCCCTCTTAAGTAATAAGCTTATTAGGATGCTGGGGAAATGTATTATTTGTAACTGATCATTTCCTCTATATACACACTGCATAATCGGCCAGTCCTTTCGCGACGAATCCTTTTACCGGAAGACGAAAAAAGGCAACAAAAGTGTATATAGGGGAACCTGGGGCGGAATGGGCGAGAAATTTTTCTGAAATTTTTTTTATTTTTTATTTCAATCAAAACTTTTTGCGATTTGCTCAGTTATATAGAGTAATGTTTCAAGAATAAAATGCATAGTCGATTAACCGAAAAAAAATAGTGTAATTCTTTTGTAGAGAAGAAGATAAATGCAGTCTTGAATAACCTATTCCGCCCCGCGGTGGGGCGGAATGGGTTTCCCATTAAGAATCAATGGGAAAGCCATCTCGCCCCAACGAAATTTTTTCAAGTGGGGCGGAATGAGCATTTTATTTTTTTAAGCTATTTATACACGATTGTTTCATTCTTTGCTATGCCCATTGGATTTATTATAACTTAATACACAATATAAACAATTTTCAGCGTAGAAATCAATTTTATTTTCGAAATATTTCGAAAACCCATTTAGCCCCAAAACCCATTCCCCCCCAGGTTCCCCTAAGTATACCAAAGTCAATGGAGCTCGGGATTCCCTAAAGTTATACGGGAGAGAAGTTGGGGCTTGGGCTTTCCCGCTCATGGCCAAACTAAAGGCACACATACCGTTGGCAACTGGACTAAACGAAAATAATTTCTAAAAATTAATCTATAAAAAATGACAGAAACCAGTCACGAACCAAAAGTATTTTATCAAACTCAACGAAACGAGTCGTCGCGATAATACAAAACAGGCGGACATTGTCATGACGAATCTTATCAGAAAATTGTACCGAATGTGTAAAGACCTTAATGGAAGTGTGTGTGCAGTAGTATATTCTCCCACTCTCTTCCTCAATTCACGAGAGCGGCTAAAGCGGCGCCCGGCATCAACACACGCGCCAGTCTGCCGCGCGTGAAACATCCTTTTCTTAGAGGAGCAAAAAAAATCATTGAACTCGAAGTTTAGAGTGGACTACTGTCGCGGAATATATATTTTTTTAATTGATCGGATAGTGCGAGAAATTATAAAAGGCAATATGTCGAGTAAGTAGAGCTTGCAGAAAAAAAACAGGTTGTTTGTTCGTTATCAGTGCATGATTTTGAGTGTTTGTGTGTCAATATAGATATAGTGGCGAGAATTGAAACTACGAGTAGTTTTTTTTTATCACGACCGAGTCGATTTTTTTTCTCGTTTTGAATGTTCTTGTAAAAAAAAAACGCATTCGAATTTCCAAACCGGAAATCCTTCATCAAACTTTCAAGGGCACTACATCGAGTACTTTATTCGTGTGTACACGTGAATCCAAATTTTTTTTTTTCTTCTCCGATAGCATCTTTAAGATAATTTCTATTATTAAAAAAATTATATTGATAGCATCTTTAAGATAATTTCTATTATTAAAAAAATTCTGAAACTCGCAACGACATTAGCTGGTCGTACAATTAACAGCCCGCGTTTATTTTTCTGATAACGCGATTGCGAGTTAATAATAGAAGATTGACGTTCGACGCATCGTACTTTATTAAATCAAAGAGTATAATCACGCGATTAGTTGAAACTTTGAAAATTCATTGGACGTTATACATTTGACTGTTACATGTTTATAGACGACGTCTTTGTCGCAATATACAACAAATTTTGGCATCTCTTGCTGCACTAAAAAATATATATATATATATCGGTCGAACCGCATTCGCGTAATACTTTTTCGTCTGGGTATTTCCGATGACGTTATCAACATACTCTTTCCGCTAGATAAGCGTATAAAATAAATTTATCTAATAAACTCGAATAAATCATTTCTCTAATTACATCATTCGTTGGCAGATAATAACGCGACGTCTCCGGCCGAAGACTCGAAGCAAAGCGAAGCGATGCAACAAGCACCATCAGCCCCACCGATGGGTCCACCACCGACCTACACAGAAGCCATGAATTCAACGCCATATCCACCGATGCCAGTACCAGCACCTTATCCAACCACAGCACTTTACCCAACTACGGACACAGCGATGCCACTGCCACAACCACCAAGTGCACCTTATCCCATGGAAGACAATGCAATGACGCAGGTTTACCCACCAGCTGTACACGATACTCATCCTTACCCACCTGCACCTATTGGTTTCAACGACAGTACATCATCGCCACCGATCACGAGTCATCATGGTTATCAGCAACCAATCGTCAATCAACCCGGTGCTTATAACAGCGACGAGTACGTTCATCCGAAGACGACTTACGTGGTGCTGCAGGACGACAGGAATCGAAGACGCAACGACGACGACGAGTGCTCGTGCACCGATTGGCTCATGTGCTGCTGGTGTTGCGTCGAGACCTGCAGGTGTATGTTACTCTGCCTCGAGTGCGTTGCTGCTTGCAATAACTGAGAGACTGTGTGTGCTTGGATAATAATTATTATTATTATTGTGGATACGGTGTGTGATTATGTGCGTGTGTGTGACTTTTTTTTTTTTTTAATCGTATAGTGTGCGAGGTGACCGAGCGATATGGTGACAGAGGCATTTTAAACTTGGACGACTATATACATTTTGAAAGAGATGTTGGTTTTTTTTTTACGTTTAGACTTGTAAGTGTTTAGAGAATGAAGTTCTTCTTTTTTTATTGTATATTTTATATCGTTTATAAATACGTACATATAAGTGTATATACAAAAACGTACTTGCGTATATGTATAAGTGAGATAATAAAGTTAATGTTCTTTTTTGTAAATGGAATGCTTTATTAATTATTCTAGCGTGTCGTTTATTCCTGAAATCGAAAATCGAGTGTGATATTGTTTTCATACTAACGATTCGTTGTATTTGTGTGAAAGAAACATTTTTCTGATATTTTTGTACCGTATATTATAAACGTAAATTTTCAAAAAACTGAAGATCAAAATTTCAATATTATGAATTTTCAAGTCACGTCGTATTCATTCCCGTCTCTTACGCTGATCGTTGGTAATATAAAACTCTTAACGGAGCATCAGCTTTTAACAAGCTGTATCATCATTCGCAATAGTGACCTTGCAAACACAATGTTCAGTACACGAATTAATAATTACAAAATTTTGAATATCAAAGAATTAAAATCGCATATGTATATTATAACAACTAGATAAGTCACGCATTAAAAAAAACCAGTCCGATATATGCAAATGCAAAACAAAGGAATGCGCAGCTAAAACTTCATACTCGCGATCGTGTCTGCACGTGCAAACAATCTTCATTTAGTGTAGTATATTTATAAGACGTATACCTTTACGTACTTATGCACATACCACAAGTATAATAGTCTAGCGTATGTAGAAAAGAAGGTGGGGGAGTCTAAAATACAAAGATCTTTTTTCGGCTTCGACATTGCTTAAGCCCGTGTATGATAAATTACCGTTGGTTATACATATGCCTTAAGAGTGTAAGAAGTACTCACGTGCTTGGAATGAGACATTGAGTTTCATGCCTTGAATTATAATAATCGTATTTTTTTTCTCTCTCTCTTCCCCCACACTTTTTCAAGAAAAATCCTCTCGTTAGATTTTATTATTCCCCATCGAATTTCAAATTATTGGCGGTTTACACAGTTCCAATTTGCGCATGTCGACAAGTGTTCTCATTGCACGAATACCTATATATATATACCTATAGTCTACACGTCGTCACACACACACACACACACACACACATACATACACAAATGGCTTTGAGAAAGATATTGAAGCTTCGAACCGAGTCAGTCAGTCGGTCGCCAAACTGGCGCCTGGCAAGTTCAGTGTCGTTCGACAGTGCGCGCGCGCGCGCATGTATACAATTTTTTTTACTTCTTTTCTCCTTTTTTTTTATTAACGAGATGTGTGCAGCACCACTGCCAAAACTACTTTGCGCAGAGCAACTCTACTACTACTACCACCACCATCGAGCCATTGATTTTTTGTTTTGTTCGTTCGCAAGACACTTTTAAAGCGAAAATACACGCGTACAGTATAGTTTGTGCCCCCGGAAACTACAGTGTGCTACAAGAGAGTTTTTCTCTTGCTCGATACGCTGCTACGACACTCACCTACGCATCGTTTTAATATCCCGCTAGTTGGCTCTAGCGAGAAATGTCAGGTAAGCCAATTTTTTTTTTTACTTTGTTGATTATTTTACACACGTGACGACGATATATAATATGATATCTCGAAACGAAATTACATTCTTTCTTATATGTGTATATGCACTCGGGGCGTGCGACGTTGTTTGTGTACAGTATGTACTTTAATCGAGTCTATAGACGTGCATAAGGAATATATATGTATGCCAGTGGATATTAGATTGATTTTACTTTAATGAACGGTAAAAACAATTTCAATAATTATTTAAGTATCCGAGACACACATTGTTACTACGTAACTTTTTTTTTCTATTTCATATTATAGTCTTGTTATTGAACCGATATAT
>JAWWMK010032631.1:0-13574 GCA_035047105.1 Galeopsomyia nigrocyanea
GATTTATCGAATAGAAAAAATTTTATAGCTATTTTTCAAAAATTAAAAAATATAAGTATTATTTAAGCGTTTTTAGGGGTAAACTGTTGTAACTTGGGATGTATAATGAATTTCGTAACGTGTGAGGGCTCATTTTGAAGCTTATTAAAGCAGCTTTAAAATGAGCTGTTGCACGTAGAATTTGGACAAAAGTAGTCTGAGTTATTTCATTTCTAAACAATCCATCTTTTTAGGTGTGAGGTATGTGTATCATTGTCATGCGCAAAATGCTGTTAATTTATTTTATTTTCGAATTCCTTAACGCTTGAGAGCCGTTGTGTGTAAACATTTTGCCCGAGAGATTTTCATTACTTAAAAAATAAATAAACTAAAAATATCTGGTAGTTCCAAGGAAGCATTCCGCCAGAGCAGCTGGCAGCGTATTTTTCAGTGGAATTTTGCTCGTATTTGGAGCTGAATATATTGTATATTTTAATACTGCCAGAAGAAAACTAAGAAAAGTTTATGTTAGGATTAACTTATACCTATTAATGAAACGTCTTTAAGCAACCTTTTTTTTTAAGCACGCATAGTGCGTAATAGCAGCTCTCTAGCATCTTATAAATATTAAATGTTCAACGAATAACGTATAGGATTTTTATTTTGACGTTTCATTAATAGCTTGGATATTATGTTTGTTATATATGTTATACTTTACATTTATTTTTATATTCATTGATCACCAGATATGACGAATTAAAAACTCTGATAGCAAAAGACGAAATCCAGAAAATAATACCTATTTTCTGAGGACCAGAATTGGAAAAAAAAGTTTCGCCTCTAGGACTTGCGGATCGGTTTCCTCTTCTTATTGAAGGTGTATATGATATCTTCAAATACCGATTTCTCGAATTCTAAGACCGCTAGAAATATTTGTGACCAATCAAAATTGTAGCAAAAAAAGAAGACCTTTACGTAGAAAAAAGTTTAATTTCAAAATAATTATCCGGTAAGAAGTCATTAACAAAAATACGAAATAATTAAATTTTTAGTTTGTCAATAATTTTGGAAAAAATGCCGAAGAAAGTAGTTCCTACGGACTTTTATAATGCTCACGAGCATTTTCTATCACTGTACACCTTAAAGAAGAAGAGGAAACCGGTCCGAAAGCCCTAACGGCGAAAAAAATTTTTTCAACTCTAGTCCTCAGAAAATAGGTATTGTTTTCTGGATTTCGTCAAATATGTAACTTCTATCTTTGTACGAAGCTTTCTCAATCTTCGAAATTTGAATATTTCAATTTCTACTATAGTTTCAGAGATGTCTTATCATTTCCACTTAGTTCGAGATATAGTAATATTTAATTGTTTTCAGTAAAGCAAAACACTGTATTAAATTGAGTGGGTATATTGCTCTGTTATAAACATTTTTTCAGAAATCTATTCTGTAAATTTGGTAAGGAAAAGAGATTAGTATGATTCCATATAATCTATTATGAAATAATTTGCTATAAAAATGTTTCTACTTGATTGTAACGATATGTAAGAATTGTAAGTCAAATTTTGAATTGGAGAATATAATAAATGTCTCGAGCAGAGCGTGTGATATTTTTTAGGTATTTGAAACCCAAAGCGCCAACCAAGAAGAAAAGAAATGTAAAAAGCAGCTTGAAAAAAAAACACGAATAATACAGCATGGCCTCAGTGTGTTATCCGTAGAAGTCGGTATGGTAGCTCTATTTCAAGTTTTGCCTCGCGGGCTAACGCAGCCTAGTCACAAGATAAGAACGAACGCCCGAGTTTCGCCGTTGCGGGATTATGTCGTGTTTAACGCGGGATTATAGCCTTTTCATTTGCTCGCCACGGCTCTGATGTTTGCCTTTGCCTGATTTTACACCGAGATTTACTTTCGGCGATGAGCGCGGCGAGTTTATAGCTGTTGCTTCTCTGGGAATCCAGATAAATGATAAGTCCTCTTGAATGCTTCTATTCATTTGTTGCTTCTAAGTTTGCTGAGACTTACACAGGTATAATTGATTGCTTTGAAATGATTATCGTGAAAGAAAAAATTTGATTCATTATGAATTTTTTGGAACGTTAGTTTGAAAATCGAAGAATCATTTTATCAACACGAACTAAACTTTCGTGAATATCGATTATAACAAATCGTTCCTTTGTTATACGAAACACTAAAAAATCAAGCGATAGAGAGCAAAGACAACGATAGCCCATAGGACTTGAAAAAAAGTGCAAGATAGGAGAAGTTCCGAGTGAGAAGAATAATGGGAAAACCAGTAGGATACATAAAAGAGAAAAGTTGGTTCACACGCGTACGACATAACTTATAGGACGCGTAGCGTCACTAAAATTTTTACCGTGCGGTCGTGAGAGCTTTCATTCTCGCGCGAGAGTGTACTGCGACTCGTAAAAATTATACTATCCAAAGTAGAAATGACGGGCAATATTTTTGCAAAATACGTCATCTTTATTTCGCGAATCTCGAATGAAACTTCAATCTAAACGCGATTGCTTGTTTGAAAGAAGAAAATGAGTACACGTTTTTTTTAAAGCTCAGCCACGGTCAGATCTAAGTAATCGAATTGCCACTTTCACTCGGCGCTCATCCTCGGCGCAAATATTTGAATTGTAAAATCCAACTTCGGAACGAAGTTTTTCACCTTTCGACGCGATACTGTGCTTATGATCCATTTTTCACGCGACTTTCCTGATAAACAAGCCGCTGCAACCGACTAGAAGCGAAATAATATCACGCAGCAGTGTAATTTTGAAAATAAAAAAAAAACAGCACAACTCGGCTGAATACATTCGCATGAGAAAATTTTGTTATCGTTCAATCTGAAATTCAAACAGTTTCTTTTCCCCGGGATGAAAATATTTGGCTTGCGTTACGCCAACAGCGAGGCACATTTCGCGGGCACTGTAACAAACAATGGCTTTCAGCGCCAAATTACGCGAAAGAAGCGGCGAAATTAATTTCTTCGGCTGAATAATAACAGACCACGCGACGGCGGCGCAAGTTTTGCATTTGAATCGAGGATTAAGCTTTCGCCCTGTTATATCGACACGGAGCAATCGAAACAAAAACTTTAGTTCGCCGTGACTTCAACGATCGCTATACATATATATATACGTATAATAAACACGATGCTTTAAAATTACACTCCATTATTCATGATTGCTTCGTTAATACTCGACTTTCGATGCTCTACTCGACGAATTGCCGAGCGACACATTCGAGCACTGATTGTTTCATCGATGCGATTGTTGTTTCGTTGATAGTATACGTGTTCGCGGTGATTCGTTTCGCGCGTGTGATTACTTTCTCTTGCAATGTTTATCGAAACTACGTCAATCGAAAGTAATTAAAAAAAAAAACTTTTTTTACGTGATATAAATTTAAAAAAAGGGGGGGGGGTCTTTTTTATATTTTACAATTTTTAATCAAGCTAGCGATATATTTTTTGTCAAAGAGTACAACAAACGATAGGAACGAATTTCAAGTACGCTTGAGTAAAAAAGAAACAAGTCCAATCTCGTTACGATAGAAATATCGCTACTTCGTTCTCGGAGGACAAAACGAAGCGAAAAAAAAAAGAAAAGAAGAGGAGAATAATTGGAGCTCGATCCTGCAGAGAATTAAACAGCAAATCGGCACTCGTATAACGATGCAAATCGTCCTATCTCGCGCGCAAGATCAATAGGATCCACTTTTGCCAGCAATCTGCCGTTAATGATTCTACGATTAACTCGGGATATGTAGGTCACGAAGTTAAGCGATATCCCGTCGATAAAAGAATAACAGGTGTAACAACGTGCAAAAAGAGGAAAGGGGAAAAAGAATTGGGAGTACAACGGATATAGACGAGAGGCGAGTAGTAATTTTCTCGGAATACGCGAGCTTTTTTGCGACTCGATAACCGTAACAAACTGTGCCTCCAACAATGCGATGAGAATAGACGCGCTGAACAAGCGTTCTCGATTTATTGCGCTGGGATGGCTGGCGTTGCTGACTATTTTTGAGATTGACTAAAAATATATGTAAGTTTTCGCGATCGATTTTTGTTACACTAGTGGTATTGGTAAAAGATCGATTGTCGGGGGAGAGCGGAGCCTTAATTCACTTTGCCATCTATATCGAATCCTTTATTGATAAAAATACAGAAAATACATATGTCAATCTTTCAAGCTTTTACATCCTTGATGAAGCCTTCAGACAAAATATTTCTAAATGAAAGTACGTAGTTATGGTAGAGATTTTTATTTAAGACGTTGTAAAAAAGCCATTTTTTTTCCATCGATCGTCAATCATTTTTTGAATACACGTGTAACATTAGTATTATGCAACTACGCTATCAATATTAAATTTCATTTGTTAAACATTTTAACAAGTTGTTTCATAATAAAATTGAAAAAAATATATCAAAATTGCTCAATAGAAAAATAATGACTATATCTCAATGTCTAACATTGTTTGGCGCGATACGTATAACTGAATATCGTGTAGCACGTATATATATATATATATATATATATTCATGTGCGAAGCGCGCCACATGCGACAATATGAATTGTAAAGAGGCGCGAAAGAGAGAGTTATATGTATACATAGCATATAGAGGGACGAGTCGACAAAGGGGTATAGAGTTGGCCGACGAAGCCCACGAGGCTTTTAAACACATCAGCCGTAGCGAGACTCGGGGCAACACGTGTCACTACTGCAACGACAATGTATATATCGTCGTAAGTAATAAATTCGAGTTTCTCTCTAATATAGTATAGTATACTTTTGTCGAAAATTGCTTATATGTACTGGCTCTTGTTGTGCAAATTTGAGGAAATAACGCAAATAACGATTGAATTCTTGATATTCATTCGATTTTATCTTTAGTTTATACAAAAAAAAACTAATAGTGTAATTTTAGACAGTCTTAGTTCGTTGTTGGGCTGCTTTTGTGCAACGCGATCGAAATAACATGCGCGAATAAATATTGAAGTAATACCTGTGCAATCAATTGTTATACCGACGATGATCGTTCAACATTATTACGACTTTATTTTACAGTATTATTTTTAGAGTCACTTTCTATAGCATACGCGTATAGAAAGAACGAGCGCACTCAGCTAAACATATTAAAATTTCATCAATCCGACAAGTGGAACAACATTCGCCGACTGACGAATAAATGATTTTGTAAGTTTATAGCGCTTTGCAAAGACAAAGCCCTGAATAATAATTAAACAAAAAAAAGTATTATTGCAGCAAGTCATGGCGTCGAACGGCATGTTCACGACACTGGAAGAAATTCCGAGCAATGTCTCAAAGTTTCGCACGAATCTTTTGAAATTGCAGCATTCAGGTGGATTCGAACCTAAGAAGCCGTACGATTTTCAGTCGGTCGTCTTATCATGGTACTTCACCGCTTTCTTAATTTTCTTCTTCGTTTCAATTATCAGCAAGATATTCAGTACGATTATCCGGTTTTATTACAGAAGACAGCTTCATCGACTCAGGTTAGTTATCGCGTATTTATATAAATGGTATACCATTATTATATTACCTCGATATATGTCGATTGATAATTATGGCATTGACGTTTGACGTAGAGATGAAATTGAACACCTGCAAAGGCGACACAGACTTCTTCGAGAGAGAGCAAATGTCAATAATGCTGTGGCTTAGCGGACAGAATTAATGCTGTTGAAGAGCATTGCAATTTTCATTCGACATCCAGTGCTATTTCAGTCTAAATTTGACGGGAATTGAAGAGCTGTTGAATGGATTTGTTTTCAAAAATAGATATAATATTAACTATCCGCTTTTTCGTGAGTATAGACACTTGTGAATATATTTGTTTGGTAATAATAATCAGCAAAATATCATAGGATTTTTTTATTTTTCAGGCAACGAAGCATTATTGTTGTTGCATATCGTGCAATGATCAACGAACCATCACGTAGTAAAGAACAAACTGAATTTAATTTTTTCAACATTGTCGTTGAAAACATTAAATTGCCAACGTTGCCGTAGACAATTAATCATAACAATTATAAAATCATAAGAAATATTCAGCAAAACAAAAAGATAAATAGCAATATTAATTGTCGTAACCAAGATGTAAGTAGCCAATAGCAGCACGCAAACTATTATTATCGTACGTACGTAGTAAGTAGTATAAGATCGAATTTAGTCAGCCGCGGAATCTATTTTCTCACCTACATCGTCGCGCCAAATAACCAATCAATCAAATAAAAAAAAATGGCAAATTCTCAAAATTGTCAAGCGATATAAATCAAAAGTAAGCACTCTCACGCGAGCAAATCACCGAGTGTACATTGGGTGAGAGAGAACAAAAAAAAAAAACGCGAGCTCTGCAGCTGCTACAGGGCCATCGAAAACAATGAGTCCGTACTATAGCATCTCGTGCCTCTCGAATAAATAGAGAAAAATGGCTGGCTGCGCCAAGTTTATATTCTCTTGGACGTTGTTTTTTTTTATCTCTTTGCGCCAACGCCCGACAGAGAAAGATCCGATGAATCACACGCCGCGAGAGAACTCTTTTACTCTCGATTTCTTGTGATTTTCTCGCTTTCTCTCTCTCTCTCTCTCTCTCTCTCTCTCTGTCTCTAGCGGCTCGTAAATAAAAATAACGAACTAACCACAGGCTATGAATTACCCGCTGAACGACGACTACTCGCACTGGATTTTCTTTTTACGGTTTCGCGCGCGGTCGAACAAAGTTTCGTTTTACCTCGATAGCGATGAAGACATTTTCGTTATATATCTCTTGCAGGGGCTATATGTACGATAGTTCATTCAAACTTGACGAACGTAATTATCGGATAATACGATTTGACAATGGAACCATTCAATTTGTCTAATGACTTTGAAAATTCGAGTTTTACCGCGCGAAATCCAAGCGAGTTTTGGGTTCGCTGCGGTTACGGCGAACTTTTGAAAAGCGTGTCACGCGTGAGCGTGCTTTCCAATCTCATCTGCCGGACAGAGAGAGAGAGAGAGAGAGAGAGAGAGAGAGAGAGAGAGAGAGAGAGAGAGAGAGCTTGGATGAATTTCGTGTTTGTCCAGAGGGAAGAAAAAGAGCAAATATAGATAGCGAAGGAAACGAAGACTTGCGTGCAGCCGAATATTTCTTTGTGGTACTTTATTTAATGTCGTTTTTTTTCTCTCTCTCTCTTTTCTTCAGTGAAAAGATGATTTGATGAATTGCCCGTTCGACGTCATTACTGTTATTTCAATTTGGCGAAGAGTCACGCTGACTAAGGCGTTTCGAAATCTTTTCGAGTAAATAATCATTGCACGTATTTTAACGATAAATGGCATTCCGTACGATCAACCATCCAGAAAAGCTACTTAAAATAAATGATCTTCAAACAGATATTCACGAGCGACCACGTTGCTTCTAAAAGCAAAGTGAATTGAAGCTCTCAGAGTTTAAACATCTGCGCTAAGATTTCCCATGTGATTCCCCAGCTTATATTTCCTCTCGGAGTTCGTCGTTGTCGTCGTCGTCTATTTTTTTTCTCTCTCTCTTTTTCCGCCTCGCGATGCGGCGAGCAAGAGCTCGCGACGATCGATCAATGCCCGACGATTGACTGACTCTTACGTAAGCTGGGCTGTAGGCCGTAGGATTTCGCGACGCTTGATAAAGGAGTGGCACGAGCGTCGAACGTGTTATCTGGCGAAAATCTGCTGGAGATTCGTGGCGTACGTCGTTTCCGCGAAATGAAAATGTTCCGAGTTGCAAGTTTACTATTTTATTTTATGATTTTGCAGTCACTAGAAAATTCAATACTTATCGTATGAATTATCGAACTTTGGTATTCGAGTCTCGCAATAATAAATTACCGTTCGCATTCCTGCGAGAGCCAGGTGTCGAATTATCAGAGCGTGAGAAATGAAATATTAATTAAAATAACAATTATACACGGTGATCGTACATATACGTTTGATAAGCACAAAAAAAAGTCAGAAAATACGATTGTAAAGAATCTTTCTCTCGAAAGTGCAAAGATTGCGCGTCTAGTTAAAATTATAAATGACAATTACTGCCGTCATTGTCGTAACGCAGCAATATCAACTATTAGACGCGCATTCGGCAGCAAGCAAACACACCATTTGTTCATCTGCATATAGATGCGCGAACGAGAGTTGCGTGTGCCACGTGCGCGTAGAGTGTCGTTAATTTTCATTTGCGTTGGCAATGCATCGTCTAGTATAGTGTGTGCGAGGTGCATATATACGCGGCCGTATATTTTAGCCGTTGTTTCATGGCGGAAATTAACCATCCTGCGGTTTTGCGTGCGTGGATGTTATTTTAGCGTGGCCTTTTTTGTTTTGTTTAATGTTTCATTTCTATTTTCGGTAAGTTTCGTTGATATAAGTAATTGCTGAATGGATGTTCGGGGCACGGTTGGGAGGATTGTTATCGATTCGTTAACTACATTATTGATTATCTTTGATAACGTTAATTTTAGCGTTGGCGAACTTTTGAAGTTTCTTTGACCTACACCTACGAGCGCGTAAAGTATACGAACAAGTTAGAAATAATATATGTAATTTACCAGGTATTTATAAATAAATTAGTGGACTCGTCACTTTTCCGCTATGTCTATAGCAACTTATTTTGTTCTCTCTTACAACGCATTTCCACAAATTTTATAAACAATCCTAAATAATATCAAAGAAAATTTGTAATTAGTTTTCATACGATCGCGTGTTCATGAATAAACTAATAATAATTTAATCTCATCTCTGACATATATTTTTTTTTCTTTCCAAACCTCTCTGAACCTCCCCGCTGGCATCAGCTTTCAGAAAAAGAAAGAAACTTTTTTGCACGAATAACCCACGAAATCTGCCCATCCATAAACCACTGCGAAACCCATCATCGCGGATATTCATGTGCTTCCGTCACTCGGGCAAGTATATACATCAGTTGAAGAATAAAGGAAGAGGAGGAAGAGGAGGAGGATGCTTTTCTCTCACACCCCTCACGCGACCCACGCACCTTTGACGTGATATTCGCTGACCCGCGAATATAATTACCGCTTTTACGGTGCTCTATCTACCACCGACGTCACGCGCAATCGACGTCAAGGTCTCTATAGCACGTTTTCAAAGTGAAATAAAAAAAAATATATATAACCTGTATTTATGGCCATATCATTAGCAGCACGTGTCGAAATTATATCGGATTTTCGGATGTATCAACGCGCTCGGATGATGTCGCATCAAAGTCTCATCAATCTAGCCTCTACCGATGATAACGCTTCTTGTCTCGTCTTGTCGCGAGCTGTATAGTATTAACTAAAAGCCCGCGCGCTTGACATGTGCGTGAATAGTTCGAGCAAAGTTCGACAGCTAGCGCGGTCTTCTCGAGGGGAAAGCATTGGCGAGCCATGTGGTAACAGACTTGTATAATGATTTCGAATGTGACGAACGTATTTTCGAAGCTATCGAATTGTGAATTGTGAATTTTGGATAATACCGGTGAAATCTAATAATTCCACAATGGCTTGAATAATTCAAACACTGAAGTTCGCGATAGAATGCACGGATGGATTATTAATTGATATGCTTTTGCAGTTGGATGAAATGGAACACTTGGCAAATTGAGCTTTGAATAGTTTGATATGTACTTTGGGCGAATTCACGTCACATTAATATTTCTGACGAAATGATGAATTAATATTTCAGTCTCCATCAAAAGAAAATTTTTTTTTCAATTTGAATGACAAGGCAGTTGCTACGTTTATTTTCACCTTCTATTTACAATTTTTTTCTGACTCTACATTTCAAACCATTCGCGATGAAAATAAATGGTTACTGTAACTGAAACATTTATTTTTCGTGCAGAAGTTCGTGATTGAGATATGCATGTTTTCACATTTTATTTTGAATTTTTTTTTATCGGCCACTACATTTCCAACCATTCGTGGTGTAAGTCAATAGTTATTGTAACCAAAACATTGTTTTCTAGAAAAATTTGTAATTGTAGCATTCAAAAGTTAAAAATCTCAACAAACTTCTAAGAAGAAGAAAAAAAACAATTCCACGAATAAAGAAAATTCTCTTGCATGCATCTTCCCCGATTGCAAGTGGAAATAAGCCCACTGACCTTTATACATCGAAAGCCGCTGAACTGCCATAAAAAAAAAGAAGAAAAAAAGAAGAAAATACCGGCGACAAAAGCCTCGCCGCGAATGCACTGCGGACAGATCAGTCTCTCGTTGCTCGCTAGGGAGGCTGCGCGCGCGAATGTGTATGTGCGAGGAGGAGGAGGAGGGGGGTGGGAGGAGGATCTTTTGGCTGGAGGGAGTGGGAGGTTCGCTCTCTGCCAGTATTCTCTCGTCCCGCGAGCGCGACGCGAGCCGAGAGCAAGTAGTATCGTTGCGTGTAACGTTCACTGGCATCGAGTTGTTTCGTTTTTTTTCCGTTCGTCGCCGGAAGTGCAGCGAAAAAAAAAAGAAAATTTTATTTTCCAAGTGTCGCAAAAAAAAAAAAATAAATAAAAAGAATGATTTTTAGTGTCAGCTGAAGGGAGTTTGCGATTATGTTGCTGTATCTTGCTGTTCCGGCGATTCATCAATGATTGGTACATAATAAAAACGTATGATTGACGACAACTGCAACTGGAATTGTAAAAGATGGCAAATGAATGCTAAATGGGCGTGTGTGTGTGTCTGTGTGTTGAGGTGATCGCGGGCGAGATGCGCGGTTTTGATTTTTGTAACCCGGGCCGCGCCTCGCGAAAAATCGACGCCGGTTACCTCCTCCCACCGAATTAGCTTATACTGAGGAGGAGCTCGGTTGATCAGACGCTCGTGTTGACGATCTTGCAACAATTTTCAATTAAAAATTTCTAGATAATTGGATCTTAAAATTGAAGTAAATTAAATCGTTGAAGTATAACTGTGTAGAGGCAATTGAGTAAGCTCGATCTGAGTCAGAGTTGTAAGATAACTGTATAATTGTAGTGACTGTCTTTAGAAAGTCAAACTTTGATCAATTGGGTCACGTTGCAAGACTGAACACGTTAGGATAATTGAAAGCCGCTACGACTAACAGTCCTTTGAGCTACAACAGCAACTTATTTTATTTTACCATTTTTGTTTTGCAGCTAATCTTGCCCTTCACATAAACTTAAAATAAAATCTCTCTGAAAAAGTTATCGTGACATTATACCATCCGACAAAATGCGATGGTACGATAAATGGTAATAATGGAGTTGCAGCTTGCAAAACTGTCTTTGTGCCTGCGAAATGTCGGTGTGTCCTATATTTTAGCTAAAATACTATCTAATCTAGGCGGGATCTATTTTGGTTTCCGAGTTGTATTTAGAAGTTTGGAAACAAAGTTTTCGGCGGGGATAAAATTGCACGAAACTACCTCTTCGCTCTATACCGTGTCGCATTCAGCCAAAAGTCAGTTGCCGAAAAATATTCGAATACAAAGGTGACAAATTGGAATTTCAAATGGAGATAAATGATACAGCGATCAACGCTACACAGAAACATGTTTTTTTATTTCACAGCTTGTGTATAAATATGCTCCCGCGTCGTGATTAAATTTAATCGAATTACACTTTTTTACCGCGAATTACTCGACCGTGAATTTCAACCTCCGGCATAAAAATAATTGCGTATATATACGATACGCGCGTACTTATCGGGTGTATATTACGAAAAAAGAGATTTTTTTTCTTTCAGTGAGAAATAATTACAAGAGGTAGAGGAGGAACTAACAAGGTGCGCGAAAGTTTTGCACGAGCGTTGAAGTTGCGAGTAAAAATACAAGGCAGCGCATAACGTCGCGGTACCAGTTCAACTTTTTTCAGAGCATTATTTTCCTTCATCACTTGCGTGTGTGTGTGTTTTTTTTTCTGTTCTTTATTCTACCTAGTTTACCAGTTTTATAATAGAGTAAGACGCTTTCGAAGCAACTATTCTTCCATTATTTATTATTCGCAAAGTTTTCATGTCAACGGATGCATATAACAGAATGCGTAACGTCTGCCGAAAGAAAGTTTTGCATAATGAGCGATTTCGTTGAAAATAACGTGCTTACGTCGGCATACATACGAAATTCTCGCTGAAACGATAAATGATTCTTTTTTTTATATTCTACGTTATCTGAATCACACGGAGGTATAAAAGCGTGAAAAATACCGCGTTAATTAGCTACGTTCAAATTAAGGTCATATCAAAGGCTACAAAATTTTCGCTGTTCTACACCAAAATGATTATCGCCTGCTTGTTATAACATCATAAAATTAAGAAAAAAATTCCACCACAATAGTCGAATGCGAAACACAATTTGTTTTTTATCATCAAATAAAAGACAAAGCTCGAAAGCCAACAGCAGTACGACCGAATTACGACTCGAGCGTCGTAATTTAACGCGAGAGCATATCACAAGACAACGAGGGTGATAAGCTTGCAACATCGTACACAAAGGAGCCGTACAGAGTGGTATATACGTAAACATGTATACATGCATCCGGAAGGAGTAGACTGGTTGTGCAGCGATTATTGTCGCCAGTCAGTTTGACTGGCTGAAGCCGCGCTTTCTAACTTCCGTGGCGAAAGTGGACCCTGGGATTAGTCTTGCGTACGCCAACTCCAGTTTTCCGGCTTAAGCTCGGCCGATCGGGGGATGAGCTCTCGACCTCAAAGGCTAACCTAAGACCACCCCTTTTTTTGTATAGTCATTTTAAATTTATTACGACGCTCGGGCTAGACAATCATCTCGTTAATATTTTATCTATGCGTTCTGTCGCCAACGAAAAAAAAAGAGAACGTTGATTATTTATGCTGGAAGGTCGCCGCTTATTATTATTCGTGCGTCGGGGGTAGTAATTTAATTAACCTATATTTTTTTTTTACTTTTATGAAGTATTAATTGATATTTTGCCGGATATATGACGAATTATCCATCGCAATGATTTATTGAAATTATATTCTAATTAAAAATAATTCAGAACATCTAATATTGTTCACGAATAGAAAACATTATAATAATGGCCTTAACTGATTTATGCTCTCATTAAAGTCTCTCAAAGTCACGCATTTAATTACACGCAATCGAATCGAAATACAATTTTCCGTATCCAGAAAGCGCACAAATTTGACTTATCGACAATCTTAAATTATAACCATCCTCGTGCGTACATCAAACCGAAAGCTAAAATCGAATACGCGAGTGCACAACGTCGTCACCGACACGAAATGTTGAATTTTGTTACCAATTAATTTCAAATCTCATTGACAAGTAAGAGTCTATATGCCAGAGATCTCAGTACACGTTATCCACTTGCATTACGATGTCTCGAGAAGCTCGGTGTCACACTCAACTTCGAAAAAAAAATCCCCGAGTAATTAGCGAAAAAGCTCGGCTGTAAAACTGTACTCGTATATCCACGAGCGCGCGAATAACCACATAAAGCGTTTAACCGCTGCGTTGTTGATCTTGACTTCGAATACAGTGTGTGTGTGTGTGTGTGTGTGTGTGTGTGTGTGTGTGTGTGTGTGTGTGTGTGTGTGTGTGTGTGTGTGTGT
>JAWWMK010032642.1:0-13570 GCA_035047105.1 Galeopsomyia nigrocyanea
ATCTCTCTCTCTCTCTCTCTCTCTCTCTCTCTCTCTCTCTCTCTCTCTCTCTCTCTCTCTCTCTCTCTCTCGCGAAATTAGCATATAGATTATTTTTTGATGAAGAACGCTAGATAAGTACCACATTTAATTACCATTCGACTCCCCCACTCGATTCTCAGACGATCTCCACCCTCTTCGGAGCAAAAAGGGTTCAGCGCGCACACGCCCATGCATATTCTCTCCGATGATCTGGCGATTAGAGCAGAGAAAAAAAGAAAAAAGAAATTCAGAGCGGAGGGCATAAGTCAACGGGCTTCGAGCATATATCTTGTCAGAAGGTGAACGCGCACGGAGCAGCTAGCAGCAGCCGCGACCCTTCATTTCCGGAAAGTCGCCCGCTCCAAAATCGCTCCCTCTTGTCCCATTTCCATCGCAATCTTTTCCATCGAACTTTCTCTCTCTCTCTCGCTCTCTCTCTCTCTCTCTCTCTCTCTCTCTCTCTCTCTCTCTCTTTATGGGCCACGCGCATTATCGTTTTATCTCCTGAAAAACTGTGCTCTCTCTCTCTTTCTCTGGGTGCTACTTCTGCGGTGACTTTGTTTCTCCTTTTTTTCTTACTCTATTTTGGAGAGTTAAATAGAATACCTGTTGTGTTGTAATTCAATTCTTCAACGGTGTTCTTCGTTGCAAATTGAATAAGACTTGTAGCAATATTGTTATTTTTATAAACAACTTCGGTTTCAACTTCAATACTGATTTTCAATATGAAGCTACCCTGTTAGAAAGATCACGAAAAAAATTCGTGAAGCATATAACCTATAGAATTTGGCGCTCAAGTAAAACCACCTATATTTTTTGAAATTATTGTTCAATGATTATTACAATCATGTCAAATGGTACATAACTATCCCTAGTACGTCTGAGACAAACCCCGACAAGTTTTTTATATAGTGAGTACACTTCATTGTTGCATTTAAAGCGTGACAAATCTTAACCCATCAAATTCGTGAAAAATTCGCGAATTATTCGTGATCATTTCTAACAGGGATATTGACCAATTAATCGAATTTATTCCAAAATATCGCAACAACCCACGTAATATCAATCGAAAGATCAAACAAACTATAATTGAATGCACTGGTGTTTCCGTGCTCGTATTCGCACAAAATTAAATATTCTTGACGTTAAAATAGATCTACTTTAGTAATCGAGATTTCTAATTACAGTTGCGTATTAAGCGCATCATTTCAATTGTAATGATTTACGGAGTAGGTTAATTACAACGATTAATAATTATCTGATACGTATTTTCGATGAGTTTCGATTGAACTCTGATTTATTTGATACAATATTCTCACATAATATTCGATCCTCATAATAAAATTCGAAACATTCAATACGCTAACCGAAGTAATTCTCAAAGAAAATAGGATGAAAGAGATATAGTATTTCTCGCAAGACTTTTGCGCTATACGCCGCCGAGGCAGTCGTCGTCGTCGTCGTCACTTAGAGACGCGAAATGAAAATGGACGTAAACTGGGAGAACTCGCGGTGGTGTGGCGCGCCGCCCGCCGCTCAACTTGTAAGCGTTTCGCCGGTACACGCGCAGCCAGCGTGCGGAATCAGTCAGCGACCCGAATGAGAGAGCGAGAGAGAGAAAGAGAAGAAAAGTGACGGGTGTGAAATGGGAACGGAAAGATAGAATAAGGCCATCAAAGAGACGCTTTCGTAATTTAGTTACTTTATCTGCGCTTTTCGTAGCCATTTATTTTTCAGCACAAATCCTCGCGATGAATGGATTAATGTATAACATTTAAAAATCATTCGCGAGCTCGAAAGTCGTGAATACTTGACGCGATCCCACTAGATTCACTTGAATTTTTCACAGATTTTTAATACTGCGAAAATGAATGAAGCCCAGCGGAGGGAAGATTGTAAAAAAAAGACAAGCAAAATGGAAACGTATAGAGATAGTTCGTGCGTATAGTTAGGGAAAAAGAAAGAAAATTAGAAATGTAACAGGCAGCAGGAGCGAGCGAACGTAGAAAAAACGAGAAGAGAGAGAAGAAAAAAAGAGGGGTGGTATGGTCTGAAAGTACGAAGGCCAAAAGAAAAAAAAAGAAGAGGTATACAACATCGCTATATAACTATACGCGCGCGTGCAACCCAGAATTTTAAATTTAGAAAAAAAAGTTTTCGCTCGGAAAAACAATAATGATACGTGGACGAGAGAGAAGTAATATAATAGGCGAGCGTGTGTGTCTGTGCGGGCGAGAATTAACTCGTGAAGAACGGGTCTACGGTTACTCTATTATTCTATCTACTCTTAACACGCGCAAATTATTACGCAACCCATCCTCATCACCTCGCAATTTTCATTATCCGAACGAGTTTACGCAAACATCGTTAACAATTTTTTTTTGTTAACTCGATAATTACATTTTCTTTTTTTTTTTTCAACGTTCGTCCGACCGAATTTCTACTTGTACTACTGACTCTGACGAGCTGTAGATGTATGAACTCGAACCGAGGCAGAAGCATCACCGAAATTTTCTAAGTGAATTGCAGCGCGCGAGCGCGCAAAAGTTTTTTCCCTGCGGCGCGCTGTAAAACAAACAGTCGTTCATTATCGGGGGAAAAAAAAGTTGCGCGCCAGCTGAAAACCCGTAAATTTTACGAGACATTTGGCCGTCTCATAAAGCAAGAACTAGCGTGGTATATATACGGCGGAGCGTCAAAAAAAAGAAGAAGAAGAAGCAGCGAAAACGAGAAAGTAACGGGGAGAGAGAGAGAGAGAGAGAGAGAGAGAGAAAGAGAGAGAGAGAGAGAAAGAAAAAGAGAGAGAGAGAGAGAGAGAAAGAGAGAGAGAGAAAGAGAGAGAGAGATGGAAGTACGTCAGACGTTGCCTGCTGCTGCTCTGCTCGTTTGGGGATGATCGTGTGGCTGTGTTTCGGTGGGAATTAGTGGGGTCGGCTCCGCATTAGTCCCTCTCTCTGTTCTCTCTCTCTCTCTCTCTCTCTCACTCGGTAATACTCGGGAGAGCTGCACTCGCGTGTGCACCTACTACCCTCGCACATACACACGTACATATATAGCAAAAGCTCTTTCTCTCTCTCTCTCTCTCCTCAGACGCCCTCGAATATATCCGCTACTACCACTACTAGCTGCGATACATCGTCGCGTCACGAATTGTTCTCAGAATCCAGACGCTTTGCTCGCTCTCCCTCGCATGCTTCAAGCTATAAGGCTTCTAGCTGCTCTACTCTGCTGATTAGGAAATAACTGAATTGCCTTTGTCGAACGCATTCGCGAGATCGAGGCATTCTATTCAATTTTAGTTGCTATAGTATTTCTGGCTTTTGATAGTGTTTGTCGTCGTTTCAGCTTTTTTTTTTTACATTATAAGTGAGCTGACCTTCTTTCGATTTTTTACATCTCTTTCATTACGTCTTGTCGAAAATTCAAATGAAAAAAATGATTGGTAGAAATATTATCGATGGTAGATATTTTTTTTCTTATTCAAATAAGCGGCACAAAGCACAGTCAAGTATTCAATCAAGTATGAATATCGATTTTGCGTCTCGCGATGCAAAAAAAAAATACAATTTTCAACAGCAAAGTTAACAAAAAGCCTATTCGGCAGGTGGTCCAAGAGAAATCGTACAGCGAGTCGAGTCTAACTTAATTAAGGCAAATGAAATCTCGAGAAACGCGCGTAGAGACAAAACGCGGTATAATCTTCTCAGCAGGCGAATCAAGCAAAGTTAGATAGAGAGAGAGAGAGAGGACGGTCTCGCTCGGGTACAAACACAACGTGGTAGACAAAAGGAGAGGCCACTTCATCTCTCCTACGTAGAAAGCACGTGTATAAGGCTCTTTGGTTTTCGGCGACGTGTTTCCGACTAACAGTGTGCAGTCTAAAGTCGCTTCAGAGGCTTCGCTTGCAATGCTACGTGCGAGACGATATACAGAATACATACACACACACACAGAGAGAGAGAGAGAGAGAGAGAGAGAGAGACCAGGCGTTCGCGTAATTACTCGGGCAAATAGCCCAGACTCAATTCCAAATCGTCTCAAAGGCTTTGACTTTTTGGCTACGCGACTTTGTAAGGCTACCTATTCCGACTTTACTGCGCTTGGGGGATGCTTTTTTTTTTAATTGGCTTGGGATATTGGACCCCCGCTTTATCTGTAGTCAGCTTGAAATCGGAATTGCCGAAAGACTTTTTCGATTTCAGCTGACTATATATATTTTTTTTTAAATGTCACTCTTCTGTAGATTGAAAGAAGAATTTCATTTTATATTTCAATATCTGTCATTTCAATATTCGAACATCAGTTTTCTGTGTGTGTGCTTAAATAATAATAATTCCTGGATACATATTGATTTAAAATTTACGCGCAATACCGTTGAACGTTTGATGCGATACCGATTTTTCTTTTCCGTAATAAAACGCATTATTTCGCTTTTGAGGGTACTTTGTAATAATACGGTATTTTTGCCATTGGCCTTTTGTGTAAAATGAATATCGTTCGTTTTTTTTTGTGCCATTTGATTTTTAGAGAGAATGAAATGTTTTATTTCAACACTTCGTTGACTTTTCACGTTGTCAATCAATCAAAACGCCAGGCATTCAATTTGCGAGAGTTTACTCAGTTGAAAGCGGGTTTTCTTTTTTAATCCATTACAACTGTATTTACAGTTAACAATTTGCGACGGTACTACTTCGAATTAAAATAAAAAAAGGAGGAACCGCGTTCTCGAGCAAAAATATAATTACTTTTCTTAATTAATCATCTCTCGAATAAATCCATCATTATAAAATGAACTGGCGCAGAGAGTTGGAAATTCGTCTGCGACAAGAGTGTACTCGCATCCGCACGACGACGACGACAATCGCGCGGGGTGAGAGAAAGAGTCGAGGCACGAAAAAGAAAAAAAAAGAGGGGGAGAAAGAGCTTCGTCGTCGTCTGGCTGTGCGCGTAGGGTAATGCAGTATTGTAGAGGGAGAGAGTGAGTGAGCCGCGGGCGCCGGGAGGCTAAGTTGTAGCTGCAGCAGCAGCGTGAGAAAGAGAGAATGCAAATAAAAGTGAATGCGCCGAGCGAGAGAGAGAGAGGGAGTCGACGATCGAATTTCGTTGGCGTCGCCAAGATTTTCCGCTCTCTTTTTTTTCCGTCTCGTTGGCGCGCTCAAGCGACCGACTCTTTCCCTTTTTTTCTCTCTCTTTCTCTTCTACTTCCGCGTTGATTCGTACAGATTTCGCGCTTAATGAAACCTGGGTGGTAATGTGCCACTGGGAGATTTTAGAAATTTTACACTGATTGAATTTAGAGTTTTTTTTTTGTCGTGGCTGTCGATACTTTTTTTTTCGAAATTGAAATGATGTTCAATACATTTTTTTTCTCAATAATTTGGAGAAATTTAGCTAATTTTTTTGGATGAATCGAGGGAAATTTATTTTTCTACGAAGAAATTGTTCGAACAGTTTCATCGACGAAAATTAGCGTCTATCTTTGTTAGAATCCGATTCACCTCACTTATACTAGATTTTTTTTTGTCTGAGGTTATTGCAGAAGTTACATCGAATATTCAATCACTCATTTTGAGAAAATATTCTGCCAATCTTTTACGCGCAAAAAAACTAATTTTGTCATATATTACTCGACTTTGATTTAAAATTTTCCAATCACCGATAAGCGAAGAGTTCTAAAAAAAGCAAGTAAACAAAATACCAATTCCAGCATTCATATAACCTACTATTGCATTTTTACAAATCCAAAATTCTTAATGAATACCCGAGATTTAAAAATAAAAAAAGATGTTACATTCAGTCAAAAAGCACCGAAAGATATATGTATATATATCTTCGCTAATGAAACACAAGAAGTTGCTTCGCTATTCATCGAAAAATCAAAATATGTATGAAACGCCCTTAAGTCTCGGTATTCATGAGATTCGCGGCTGCGAGAAACACGCGCGCGTAGCAAGAAAGTTGCTATAGCAAAGCTTTGCGCCGCCCGCCGGGAGGCAGTGTTATAACGGGCGGCGGCGTTATATATACTTGCTTCTCGCTGGTAATCCCGCGCGCATAAGGACTTGGCGGCGACGCACGCGCGCGCATATTCCTTGACGCGCGTCTTTCTCAAAAAGCTCGGCGGATGTAATTTCGTAAAAGCCACGACTCCGCGCGCAAATAAACGGACGAATTTTCGAGAGTGTACACTCTCAGAGGTATATATATGTATAAAATGAATAGCGTCGTCGTTTCGAGTTATTAATCGCAAAGGTATATATATAAGCGATTTTTTCTCTTTGTCAACAAAGTTCCCGATTCTCGCGCAATCACCGATAATTGACGGCTCAGCTTCTTCTTTTTTTTTTTACGTTTCAGTAAATGAAAATCATTCGCGTGGAAAATATCGCTTACACAAAAGGGAAAATTGAAGAGAGCTCGCATGATTAACGGTAAACATCGGGGTAAAAAATAAAACCGTGACTCGTTGACATCGATAAAAACGAGATGGATATGAATACACGCACACACAGGTGCATTGTCGATGAGCTTTTTAGCCATAATTTTACATGACGTATCGTTGCAGCGCTCTTTGATTCCAGTTTCAACGTGAACGATATTATTATTATTATTATTATTATTATTATTTTTGCAGCTCGTATACATCTGCAATAAACGTTAATTGCGTATAGGCCGGAGGGGTTACTTCGATCAAGGAAGTAATAAACAGATGGAAAAACATATAGATATATATACGGTTTCAGCTTGTATAGCAATAATTCGTTACCCCCCTCAGCCGCGCTATATATACGTTTCATTGAATGCGTATGTTTCGACTCCATCATCAGATCGAATAACGCCCCGTACACATTCGAAAACCATTTTTCACGCTGACATCGCTCGCAGAGGCTTCCACGCCATGTAAACGCGACCATTAGCGAAGCTTCCGCTTCTTTTTTTCCTCTCACTCTGTTCATCTGTACACACATACCCAGCCGAGTGGTGTGCAACCATCACCCTCATATATATATACTATATACTCGTTGCGAAGAGAGAGAGAATAACGAGGCCGCTAATGATGGCGCAGCTTGGATATAAAGAGCATATATCGGGTGGCGCCAATCAAAGCCGGACTTCCGACAATAAAAAGCAAGCCGAATGATGGATCACTCGGTCGATTAGTCGCTAAAGCCCAATTTTTGGCTGTATACAAACATCCCTCGCCGCTAAATTAAAGCGCTAAATCATTACACAAACACACACATGAGGTGTCCGCGTCGGGGGAGTCAAAGACGCGTGTATTAGGTAATTCCGCGGGAGGGCGGAAGACGCACTCGGGTACAACAGTGATTTATATCGCTGGCACGTGACCTATGTATAAGCGAATTATTATCGCGCAGCGGTCACTGTGACGGGTGGTAGAGAGATGATAAGATTGAAAACGACTACGAAAAAGAATATATTATCGGCTTGTTTCTTCTTTTGATAAAAATGTGCTGACGATCGTGTTATAATCGAACGCGCGTAATTTTGCGGCCGGAGGCTGATGGATTTACAATTTTCAACCATTTGTCACGCGAGGGGAGAAGATTCGTGCTTTTCAGACTTCATCTTCTTCTTCTTCTTTTTTTTTTTAATGTATAGACACTTTTTTGATGAATGGATACGAGAATAACCATCGTGAATTCGATTATTTCGGATATTTGGATTTTGATTGATAGTAATTAATTCAGTGGGGAAGTTCGAATGCTTGATGCGAAGTAAATTGATGTTCATTTGATAAAGTTCGTAGAGACTTTTTTTTCATAATTTATGCAGAAAATCAAATTTCTCAATTTTTCATTAAAAAAAGAAGTATCTATCAAAGCTCAAAAGCAGCGAGCGAGTGTATATTTATATCAAAAAAAAAAAAAAAAGCTTTCAAATAAGAACTGACAATCGAGAGAAAGCTCAGGGAATATTCGATCGAATTTCTAGTTTCCTTGCTTTGTATAGTCGGATTGGCGCTCTTTGGCATGGTAGTTGCCCCGCGTCCATCCACCACGCAAGCGAAAAAGATAAGTCTCCCAAAGATGCGTCACTCGCTTCCGACGGCTTTTCTCAATTGTATATATTCGGCTATATCTCGCCGCGCATTTTCACGCAGTTCACGCGGAAATTCTCTTTCACGAGAAGATCAGTCACCGCGTACATACCTGAATACAGCGCCGGATACCAATGCGTTTTTCTTCGCTTCCGTGGAATATGCTATTCGATTCTCTCTCTCCCTCTTTTTTTTCCTACTTAGCCTGATGAAATTTCGCGTCCTTTGACAGCTCCCGCTCTGACAGTGGCGCGGCGCGACAGCTTTCATTGCAAACGTGGGATTCTATTACTTTGCTGTGCCGGCTGAATTAAATTCTGTCATTTGCTTCATGCTACACGTGTGTATATTCGCACGTGTGTATGTGTGTGTGTATGAAGCAGAGAGTGCATCGACGTGCATGTGGAATAGTTGAAAAGCCAAGCTTGCTAGGTCTTTTGACGTCAATTTTCATGAAAGCAGTGCTATATGGTACGTCAAAAATTTTCGTCTATCGAATAAAGTGTCGTTGTATGCAATCGAAGGTTAAGCTTCGAAGCAAAGTACTTTCAATTGCACGCGGGAAAGCATAAAAAAAGCATTTCCCCGCGGAAGCATTCCGCAAGCTCACGGCTAAAAGTGAAAGACGTATATAGGTGACTGAGAGAGAGAGAGAGAGAGAGAGAGAGAGTATATATACGCGACGACATAATATATTCATAATGGGCTGGCAAACTACTTTCGCTGCGAGCAGTCGTCGACTGCGGCGGCGAGACGCGCGTTTACGGGCTCATTCAATTACGTTAGCGTACTATACAGAGGAACTGACGATCGCTTAAACTACTTAACGTTCGTCGTCGTCGTCGTCGTCTTCTTCTTTTTTGTAGCAGCTCCGCGCTTTTCAATCCTCCTCGCCGTTTATTGGATGTAAATTGGCTTTACCCCGCGATGGAATTTCACGGCGTGTCCCTTTCTCGTGGCAGCGCTGCTATACCATCCGAATAGTTGCTAACTATCCTTGTGCTGCTTCTTCTTCTTCTTCCGCTTTTGGCATTCCGGGAGTTCCGTTCCAAGGAGTTGCTGGCTCTGTGTAAGACTACCGCAGGCTTGGCTTCTCTTGCCCTTGTTTTCTCTTCTTCGTCACTTCATTTTGCTTTGGTTCGAAATTGTTTTAGCTTTCCAAAGCCACCACTGTTTGCGAAGACGCGATGTTCCGTTTATTGGGGATTGCTACAAAGGTAGTTTGGGTACTACTGCAGTCATGAAAAATTTGGATATCAGAATTTTGCTCGAACACGCATATTTCAGATCGGCCATGATAAAATAAATATATCATGGTTGATATATGCAAAACAATACCGACACATTTTAAAGCTGACAGTTCTTCGCGCGTATGGAATGATTTTAATATATGCCGTATTCGAATATGAATTTTACGATATTTAAAGCACATCGACAGATATTTTATTTATTTTTTAGTTTTTGACGTATATCGTTTCCGAGAATATATTTTTTATAAAAAAAAAAACGGAAAATTGAAGTGGTTTTCACTGAAAAAACCAGAAAAAATTTTTCGAATTTTTATGAAGCTCAACTCTTCCCTCTCTATTCCAGCGTAGACTCACAAAGAATTTTTTTTGTTTTTAATTAAGACGAATTCGTGCACTCTCGAGTTCTCTTCTCAGAGTAACGTGAATATATCTAACAAACGAAAAAAAGAGCACGGGCTAACAAAATTCAAAGAATGGCAAAGCGCGCAAAAAAAAACACAACTCTCTCTCTCTCTCGCAGCTTTAGAAATGGAAATTTTTCGTGTTTGGCCGTAAAACAATATAAGCAAGGAGGTTAAGAAAAACTCGTCTATAGGGCAGCGGGTGAAGCATCTAAAAAAAAAAGAAGAAGCGTACACTGTTCCTCTTTCTTCCTCGCGCGCTTGGTATATAAAAAAAAGAAGAGCAGTTGAAAGCACGACGCTCGGGCATTAAGTAATTAAAGCTAAAACCCAAGCCTCCAGCTCGGTCCGCTGCTCGAAATAATAAGAAATTTCTCGCTCACTGAAAGAAGGAAGAAGAAGGAGAGGAGCAAACAAAACGCGAATTCTTCGTATATATACACTTGGCGCGTGGCACAAAGTAAAAAAAAAAATACACGCACCACTCGTCGATGATGCATATACGCGCCGGTGCAATTTTCCTTTTTTTTTAACCGTCGTACTAACGAGTGTGAGAGAGAGAGAGAGAGAAAGAGGAACTGCAAATTGGGCTGAGCTAATTAGGACTACCTTTCCTTCCTTTGCCGTCTCTCTTTTGCGCTTGAGTCAACAATTTATTCCGCGTCCTGCCAAGGAGGCTGACCGACTAATGAGATGATTTATGACCTTAGCTCGACGTTGACATGGGTTTTCGCAGAGTATGCGTGTGTGTGTGGTGTGAGACAGCTCGTGCGCCAATGTAATGAACTTGCGACTACTACTGTGTGTACGTTGTGTATAGGGAGAAAGAGAGACTGTCTTAATACGAAAAATGAGGCGAAATATGTTTACGTCATCTCGCTAGATGGAGCAATCAGTATATTAATTACAACCAGATGAAATATCACTCGAGCGATTATATATAGACTTAAGCTGTTCGACGAAAACGAAATAGAAGTGAATGTACCAATTGGTAACCACTGTTTTTTTTTTCCATTTTACGGGTATCTTTCCTAACAAACAAGTTAAAAATATCGCTAAATACATGCCGTGATTATCATACAAAGTCCAATAATTCTACATACATATTACAAATCTCGCACCTTTCACAATACAAACTACAGCAAAGCTACAGCTCCAAAGAGAGATTTTATCGTAGCGAAAATGGCATGGCTACGTCGTCGTCGTCGTCATCGTCGTAGCAGCGGTGTCGGCTGATAATAATACGCGGGCCGCCACAGTTGCGGTCGAGCGTCGGGGCAATACGAGCCATGCCACGCTATACTGCGGTATATATATATACGCGCGCGCGCGCCGAGCCGTCAAGTTCACATTGCGCACAGGACGGCCCGGCCCCCGCGCTTTCCTGTCATTAACGCGCCCGCCGACGCCCTCCCGCTGACTGTCCTGACCCTACTGTACTGACAATGCTGCTATATATGGTATATATATATATATATATATATATATATATATATGTGTGTGTGTATGTGCGTGCGTGCGTGTGTGTGTGTATGTGTGTGTGTGTGTGTGTGTGTGTATGGAGTGTGCATCGCAAATGTGCGACTGATTTGCGCTCGTAAAGAGCTGATTTTCAGATTCATCTGGAGATGTACTTTGTTTTCCAAAAGAGATAGTTGGATTGCGGTTTGCCTATACTGGGATTAGCGGTGACAGCGTTGTCGTTGAAATTCACGGCTTTGAATGAAAAATCGTTGGATTAAGAGAGACAATCAAATGTTGCATTTAGCTATAGATTTTGGATATGTCGAAAGAATCAATCATAACGACACGTGTGAAAACGTGGTTAAACATTGACAAACTAAATCTCACGGTGGCGCAGGCAATCTCCGCAACCACATATGTATAAGCAAATCACGTCAGCCAAAAAAGCCGCCTGGCAAAAGAGAGAAAAGGAAAAAGAAAAAAAAAAGCCATATAATCTCGGGGAATTTAGCGTGGCGGTAATGGAATTCGCCGTGATGTCTTAGCGCCTTTAAGCCTAATCTTCGTGGCGGCGTGGAATCTGCGCGTCACTTGGTTACACAGTATGTCTGTATATATAGGTGCAGTAAACGCGGTGGCGGGGCGGCTGTCGTGTGTCCCGAGGGAAGGCGCGAGAAGAGAGCAGTAGCGCGAGCGTCAAAAGCGCGACGACGTACATCGAATCCATAATCACGCCGTCAGCCGCACACACACACACACACATATGAGTTATTTTCAACCAAACGCGTTCAAGTACTTCAATTGCGTCTGATAAATTCCCCGTGGGATTATACACTCTGGAATGGAAAAAAAATGAAAAGTGACGCTCATTACAAAACCCCTTCATTCGCAAGTCTCGCGACGTCGCGTCGGGTGGTATACACTCGAACGATCAATATTATAGTTGTGCACGACGATTTGTTGTACGGTAAATCGAGAGAAAGAGGAAGAACGAAAAAAAAAAAAGATTGGATTTCGAAAGAAAAGAGATAAATATTTGGTGGATTTCCTTTTGAAACGTATGCATAGACGCGTGAGTAATCTGGATTTCTATTTAAAAACATTTTCTTGGCATAGAGAGAGTGAGACACACACTCGCACACACACATACACACACGTATGACGAATAAAAGCGGCAAAGGAGAAACCTTTGTAAAAGCGCGCTTCGTGGACCATATCTTTTTACTCCCCTGAATATCATCTCTCTTTCGTTTTTGTCAAAGCTCTCTCTCTCTCTCTCTTTCTCTCGCCGCGCGCATTTCTCTGTGTGTGTGTGTGTGTGTGTGTGTGTATGCGAAGTTCAGCCGCTTGAAAAACATGGCCACAGTCTCTCTCTCTCTCTCTCTCTCTCTCTCTCTCTCTTTTCTTTGAGAAGAGAATTAAGCTCTCTCTCTCTCGCAAGCCATCTTTCGCTACAATCTTTTTGAATCTTTTGATCTTCTCGGGATTTTCATCCTGTAACGAACGCTGATGCTATCGATAAAGTTGCGACTCCGTATTTTTTTTCACATTCATATACGCACACCGACGTGGTAATCTCTTACAATGCTCCATTTTCATAAAAAAAAATCGTATTCAGCAAAAACTGTTGTAAAATGTAAATTTACTGGCCAAATTCGTCAGGAAACAATAGCAAAATCCACTGAATCGTAATCACTATTATATTCGACAAACAATTCGAAAAGTCCACGTATAGAGTAATTTGTATTCGAACGTAGCCTCAGAAAGTTTACTTTTCCAATCCACGATTAGTCCTCGAGAGCGAGCGAGAGATATCGCTATAGGAGGCTAGTGCAACAAGTCCTTTTTATCCGACAGCTTTCTGTTGGCGCGGATAGCTGGGAAGAGCTCGAGGGTAGAAAGATAGAGAGCGAGAGAGAGGAAGCCAAAGTGAAACGTTAGGCAGTCGATCCTCTACATATATATACCTACGTTCTCTCTCTTCTCTATGCCCACGTAGACGCCAGCGAATGAATGGCCGGAGGTTCCTTTGTAATGGGAGACATTGTTGGCGTGGCTGCTACGGTGGCCGGACACTCGCAAATCACTCGATTTATATTCGATTCGAAAATTAGAGGAGAGAACACCGCGACTCTCTCCCTCGCGCCACGTCTATTTCTGGCTCTCTTAACCTATACCACCGTGTCCAATTGGCTTTTGGGAGGGAGATTGACTCTATTTTGCGCGAAATTCAATTTCAATTTCTTACGCGCTAAAAGTCAACCCCGAATTCGCTCTTATACGACTAGTGGTGTGTGTGTGTGTGTTTTTTTTTTTTTTTTTCCTCGGAGGAGGGGAAATCTTCGAAAGACACCCTACAAAAAAACTCGGGT
>JAWWMK010032653.1:0-13569 GCA_035047105.1 Galeopsomyia nigrocyanea
AGAGAAAAAAGGTCCGGAAGCCTTAGCATCAAAAAAAATTTTTTGCCATTCTAGACCCCAGAAAAGTGTGTTTTTTTTTAAGGATTTCGTCATATACTTGTGGAAAATTGACGGTACAAGGAAGAGTGATAAAGTTTTTTTTACCTGTTATATTCATGAGCAACATATTGTTTTGAACTTTGATTCGTCATAAATGAATCGATCGAGTTGATTTGCTCCTGAAAACAATAAACATAATTTCAGTTATAGAATCCAATTTGCGTTTCGTATTATAAAAGCAATAACATTTCACGTCACTAACCGCACAGTAAAATCGTGAAAATTTGAAAAACTCCTCATCAAAAACAAGACAACGATTAAACCATTTAACGCTTCAACAAAACACTCGTAATCATCATGAAAATGGCCATCTCAGGGTGAGTTCAGCGAAAGAGAGGTAATCTTTGCAAGTCGTGCGGCGTGCATGCGCGGCATAAGAGCGTGAGAAGGAAAAGCCCAAGAGAGGAAGGTTCTATTTCTGGCCTTTCCGCTGTGCCTTCTCTTCGCTCGCTGCCGGCCGCGTATAGTTGAATGGGCATCTCATCCTTGCGCGCTTCGAGCCTACTATAGATATGGACTTTCACGCGCCGCGCAGGACTTCGGTTAATGTTGTTGTGTTAGTTAGATTCGGATGTGTTTAGTACTCGAGAGATTCAGTGATTTTTTTGTATTTTTTTTATTTTGTTATTATGTGCGTTGAGAGTTAGAAGAATTGATTTTAAGCGAAAAAATGGAGTTAATGCGATGATTTTTTTATTTTCTAGTAGTCAAACTATAGCATTTGGTCAGACGTGATCGCTGATTCTTACATGGATGATCGCCGTCGATTGAACGAATGAACGAGTAATTCTTATAAATGTTTCTTTTTACTTGATAATAAAGTTTTGAAAAAAACGATTGCTAGTATGTAATAAAAAAGTGTTTCATTTTCTATCTAAGTTTGACTAAATAAACTAAACGTCAAATAAAGATCGCTTCATCTATATCTAAATAAAACATTCTCATCCTTTCAAATCCAAGCGAGCGCAAAAATTACATACTCTCGAAAATCACACGTGCCTCGCATAAAGTACACTTACTCTTAAAAAAAAAACTCGCTCCTCTTCCAAAAAGTCACGGCGCCAAGAGAGAGAGAATTTTTCGGCGTCCCACGAATATAAAAGGGAGTCTCTCGCGAGAAAGGAATGCGCTCTGACTGGCACCAACACACGACTTTAATACGTATGTATACGTGTGAGGGCACGTGCACACTTCATTGCATTGCAACTCTCTCTCTCTCTCTCTCTCTCTCTCTCTCTTTCTCTCTCTCTCTCTCTCTCTCTCTCTCTCTTTCGATTCATGCGGTACTCGCGCTCACGAGGGATTTGGTTCTCTCTCTTTTTTTTTGCTTCAGCTTGTGCGCGGTAGATCGCGATATGCCTTTTGGCTTTTGCCAAGTAGTATTATCAAGCCAATTAAACCTGTGTCCCCGCGCGCGCATGCCGGGAATGTCGTCGTTCGTCCGTATGCTGCAGTGGCGCTTAATTGGGCAACGATTACGGTTTTTGGCGGAATGAATTTCTGAATTTCTTTAGGAATTGACCGATAAAATTGTTCATATCTCTTGGCTAACGAGTTAATAATAAACTATCAATTTTGCAATACCCCTTTTCATTTGTCTCGTTGCAAATCCATTTTCAAAATGAATTGAATAATAACCTAAAATAAATTGAATAAATTACAAGGATGTAGATAGCTAAAACAAAAAAATCTCACCTGAAGAGATCGCTTACATTCTACACTTAATAAACTTCAAAGTCGTCCTTGCAAACTTTAACCTGACCACACTGCATTCCAAGACTAAAAAAAACCACACATGCGAGAGATGACTTCAGCAGCGAGCGACACAGCAACAGCGGCGCGACCACCTGTTTACATAAACAAAACAGCGACCCTTCACCGTCGAAAAAGCAGATAAAAAAAAGAAGAGAGAATACGAAGAATCGCCGCGTGCGGAGAGAGAGAGAGAGATGGTTGGTGGTGGTGGTGGTGGGGCGCAAACTTGAATGATTCCAGCGGCATGGTGGGATGAATCCGCGCGCACGAGCCAACAAGGACGGAGCTACAGCAGGCGCACAACTCGCGCCGAAGCCGAGGCAGCAGCAGGCGGCAAGCCTGGCAGTTGGCATACACACACACACACTTACACATTCGACGTTTGGAAATGGCCGCGGGAAAGTAGTGCTCCAAAGTTCTACTGCTCTTCCTGTTGTCTTTTTTCCTTATACAGCGAGAAATTGCCGCCAAAAAGTGTCGATCAGCTGTTTCCCACCGCTGCGGTTGCGGAAACGATGCTCGACTGCCGAGGAATGTCGACGTAGAGGAAGCTTTGTGCGGTGAGTGTTCTCATGGGGGTATAATCGATTGGTTTCCTGTCCAAAGGGGAAAGTGCGCTTTTCGGCAGAGAGAGTGCGTGTGTGTGTGTGCGCGAAATTCGTGAGTGGCGCGGGTTGGAGCCGAGTGAGGGCCACTGTATTGATTATTTTCGCCGAGAACACCTGCTGTTTGGCTTTTCGCGAGGCAGCTTCTGTTGTCGCACTCGTTCAGTTTTTTGCTAAAAAGTGTAAGTACATTAGAACCATTCCTCAAAGTTGTTGATTATTCAATTGCATTAACATTCGGTCGAAGTACAACGACTTATCGTCCCTATCGAGTCAACCAGTGTATCATCAAATTCCTTGATTTATTACGATAGGAAGAAGCTTTCTCACGATATCCTGTGTAAAAACATAACGGTTCATCGCTCGGCTGACTTTTCAATCGATTTTCTGAAAGCGCTATTAAATTTCGAATTTCCGAGTCGAATTCTTCCGAGTCTTGTCTCTCTCGCAAGTTTCTCTCGCTCGACTAACAGCAGTTCCAGTTTCTGCATCAATCTCCGTGGCGAATTTCTTAATGGCAAAATCTTTTTTTTTTTTTGGCGCACCACAACTTGCTCCAAAAAAAAGTCATGGTTGGTTTTTTTTTCTAGGTTAGATTGACAAAAAGGAACCGGGCTATAACCGGGCAAAATGGAAGCCGCTAGGAGCGGCCTCGTGGGTATCCTTCCGTCCTAAAGCATTCACAGTCACGCACATATAAGTGTACATATATCCGGAGGACATACAGGCTGCAACAGGATTCCTGAGAGAGTGAGAGAAAGAGATGGCCGGCGATCGTGTAAGCACGAACAATGAGAGCCGCGACGGTGGTGGCGGCGAGGACGAGGTGGAGGGGGTGGAGCCGCATTCCAGAGTGGGCGGCATTCCGGAATGTGCTGCTGCGGCGGCGGCGGCGGCGGTGGTGGTGGCCAAGCCGAGCGTCGTCGACGGCCTGTGCCGCTATGCCCAAGGCGCGACCAGCGGCGGCTTGTCTTTCCTCGAGGTCTGCCAGGTAGGGAGAGAGAGAGAGAGAGAGAGAGAGAGAGTATCAAGTGGGGGACGGCGGTCGAGGAGATTTTCTCACGGTTTCCTTTTTGCCTTTTTTACGTACAGACGGGAGAGAGAAAGAGAGAGAGAAGCGTGCTGAGATTTGTACCGATGTCGATGAGGATTATGATCCTTTATTTTTATTTTTGGAAATTTTGCCCTCCTTTTAAAAGGTTCTTATACGTTGGTTCTTGTGGGAATATTGTGGGATTATACATATTTGCCATTCTTCAGATTTGAAAAAAATGCATTCTGCCCTGCTTTTTTTTTATTGTGAATTTGTGTATGCACTCCAAAATAATGGAATTTGGAGTCGTGTTTTTCTTGCCTGCGTTTTTAAATTTATCAATACAATAGCAAGAACATATGCTTGGGAAACAGATGGAAATTTTATAAACTTTTGCAGAAGTTTTTCAATATTCCTGAAGTGAACTAACTTTACAATGTTTGTTGAAAAGTCAAGCAGAAAAGAATTATTGAGTGGCATTAAAAACTTACCTGGAAAGATTCATTTTTCTAATTTCCATCAATTACTTTGTAAGATGGTTATTTATTTTATTTTTCTTGCTTTAAATCTCGTGAAAATCAGCTAATCTCTTTGAAAAAGCTTTATCCAACATTACTGAGAAATCAACTCTGTGCTGGCTGTCTTCTTGTCTTTTGCAAAATAATAATTATTTTGTTTGTTTTTTTACAGATTCGGTTACAGCAATTGTTTCCACAAATCACGGCACCTCCGAGATCTAGTCTCTGCGAAGACTCCATAGAGCTCACAGCAGAATGTCTGGCAGATGATGTGATCAGATATCTTCTGAAAGAAGACATTTACCAGATATCCAGAGATCCAATCTCACGCAGCATGCGCCACAACGTCTATCAGATGCTAAATAAGCACAGCATACTCTTTACGAGCATGGTTAATCGATTGAATGTCACACCAGACACTGCATACGAAGCTTTCATGGGAGTAGCCGATGAACTGTTTTTGTGTCAAGGCATCACATGGGCTAGAATCGTGTGTCTCTATGCATTCATGGGAAGATTGGCGTTATGGGCAAGGGACAGGCGTATGCATAGTCTTAAAAAGAAACTGCCCAAGTATGTTGCCAGGTACATCAGCGAAGAGATATCACAATTTATCAAGATTTGCGGAGGCTGGGTATGTACTACTACAGTTATTTTTTTCTTCGGATGAGCTTGAGAAGCTTTTACTCAAAATTAGTGCTTTTTTTCAGGAGCAATTGTGTATAGAATACCCAGTAGCAGAAGAGATGAGCGGTACAGTCTGGAGAAGTCTTCTGATGACCGGAGCCACCCTGGGTTTGGTAGCAACGATTTTGTCAGTAACTTCTTGATTTCTAATGCCGAATAATTCCGATGAAACCATCCAGTGAAGCTTTCGTCGCGTACTTACATCCTGTGATCTAACGATAACAAAAAAAAAGAAAGAAAGAAAATGGAAAAAAAATCAACTTGCACGCTTTTTAGCAACGAAAGACTATTCAGTATTCTCAGTAGAAAAAGGTAAAACTCGCACTCGCTCAGACTATAACCGATCGTTGTAAACGATAATTATTGTTCGGCCAAGGTGTCTCTTACTTTATTGCATTTAGCGCGGGGAAATATAACTTTTTTATACGTGCGAAGAGTTTTTTTTATTAAACACGGCAATGCAAGTTCTCTATTAATGTAATGACTTTGAAGAAAAAGTAAACGCAAACTGCATAATTGTCTAGTTCAATTCCTAAGATGTTTTTATCCAAACTAACTATTTCGGGGAATTTATAATGAAAAATACTCGAAAAAAAAAATTAATGTCCGTAGACGTCTATAATCCAAAAATTTTTGAGCTATTTTAAATTTAGGTAGAAGCTGTCTATTTTGTATTTATTTATAATTTATTTTAGGTAGATAATAAAGTAATCAATTATGCTCGCCGAAGAGCGACGATTTATAAAAGTAATTCATTTTTGAATTCATGTAACGTATGCTCGGTCGGCTAGTTACGACTGGAACAAAACAAGTTACTATGCTGTTTTACTGCCACTAAAAAAATTTATAAACGGTATACATTTTTCTCATACTTTTTTACGAATTTCGTATGAATTATTGGTAATAATAAATACTCATCATACAATAATGTTTTTTTTCATTATCCCTAATAATATGTTTCAATTCTTTTGCTGGTAATCATGAAACGCGGCAGCGTTTCGAGGCAAGTAGCTGCATCGAAGAGCACCGACGTTTAATATATAATCCATAGGATGAATTATTACAGCAGGACTCTAAGATTTCAAATTTATAACGCGTGGGGCGCTTTCGTAATTTGACGATTTAATCTCTTCGAAAGATTTTTGATTCTTCAAAATAGTTTCTATCGATGAATTATTACGGCAGGACTCTAAGATTTCAAATTTATAACAATTCGTTAATTACAGAATTATTTATTCAACGGAGAAATTTCGCGATGTCGAAAATATTTTACTTTCATACCAATATATCCGGTTCGCATGCGCAATGCGCTAGTGACTTCCGATCACTTGGTGTAAGTCACGGTGGGCGATAATTATGTAAAATACTCAAGAAAGCATGATATTCGTGAGTTAGCTGTTAAATGTTCAGATAAAAAATTGCATGTAAAAAAATACTGAAGTACGCTAGTTCGTGAGTTGAGGAGTAGAGAGGTTATGTGTTGTGTATTTTATGAATTTCTATGTTGTGATTCAAACGTTGTTGTATATGTTATTACTTTGTTGTTTATCGGTGATTAAAATTTTTCAAACTATATTTAATCACTACAGTATAATAAATAATATAGTACAATAAGGAACACAAATGAGTATTTCACCTGAAAGGTTCTGGTGTCTGTTATGAAAATTCAAGCACGTGTTCGACCGCAGCCTTGTCATGGATTTTGCAAAACCAACCACAACTTTTCATTGTTAAAATGAACCATATATACACACGTAATGGTACCTAGCTATCATTTAACCGATTATAGCTAAATAAATAGGATGTAAATAATACATAGGATGTAAATAATTTTAGCATGTGTGCATACCAAACGGTATCAAATGGGAGAAAAATTAACTATAAATTATTGAGTTCCATTGTTAAGATAGACTAACGCGTATTTTTTAGCAATAGAATAAATAAACTGATAAATTATCAGATTTATATTGCTAACTTTGAGACACGATGTAATATCCCAAAGAAACAAACTTCAAAAAAAGTAAAACTCAGCAAGTAGCCTTATTTTTTTATCATCTCATAAATAAAAGAAATATATAATCGTACTAACTATTCTACTTAAACCCTTTGCCCACTTTTGCGATTATTCATTAAGTTTAAGGAGTCTCGATGGTTTGGTGCCGTAGCAAGTTGGGGGTTCCAATATTAACTCTAATATATTGGTGCGGTTTTAGTGTTTAAAATTTTGTGTATAGTGCCCAAATTAACTTCTATAAACTTAAGTATAAAATTTTTTGAGATAGTAATTAGATATGGCAGCGATAACATTTACGGCTCCCCTCCACGGCCGGCCGCTCATATGGCACTGGCGCATATATACCCTTATTTCCACACCGGAGGATCATCTACTTTGCCGCCAAGGCGGTTCAAAGGCGGCATATAGGATAACCCTCGCGGTATAGAAAGGGTATATTACCCTATACCCACAATCTATTCGAGATTGAGTCAGGTATGGCCATTATGATTATCTTTGAAATCAAATATCTCTTTATTTCAGTCGTCAGTGAATTTTTTTACGTTAAAATGTTCGCCGTTACATTATCTACATGCACGTAGCTAGTTTTCTGTGACAATCTATAATTTTAACAAAAAATCGATTTGAATGTCTACTTACGCGATCATTCCCATAAGACACGTGTCAAAAGTTTACAGTTTGGGATGACGATAACTTGTTATTTTCTTCGTCAACCCCCCATTTTTTTACACCAGTGAAAAGTTCAATAGTTGAAGTATGTTTTGTTAAAGTTTGAAGGAAATCTAAAATTTTATTAAAAACCATCGAGCCTCCTTAAGCCTATACGAAATCAAAGTGAGGAAAGAATAAATATGTCTTATCGATAAGTATTTCAATATTAATAAGCATCCCTTTTCTCTGTAAATTTAGAATTCTCAGAACACTCATTCGCTTTTTATTATGTTTAGACTATATGTTTAGACAGATGAGACTATGTTTAGACTTCTCTCCCTTCCCTTACTCCCCACCTCCATTGCGTTTGCATTTTATACGGCGAAATCCATCAACTGACTAATTCAAATTTTCGTCGTTATAAAACAGTGATGATGAAATTGATGAATTATTATAGACTGTTACGATTGAATACAATAATTTTAATTTTCAATTATTTGCTTATGTATCAACGTATCTTAATCTTTAACATATCAATCAATAGACGATAAACAAGAGAAAAATTCAAATCCATCACAAACAAAATAAAAAATGAAACTACAACATACAAAATGTTGACAATTTGCAAGATTTCAAATTTAAACTGACTTTGAAGTTTGGCAGTTAAAGCCTGGATGTAACACCCAAATATGGAGCACAGATCTACTTTAAGTTACATAGCCATTCCATTCTTTTTTTCACGATTCAAAAAATTTCCACGGTATCACATCGTAAATGTACAATTTTTTACATTAATTTTTTTTGTTGGTTGCTGTGAGAGTTTCCACCACATAGATTTACACGTGATCATCAAATGGAAAAAATAGAAAAGAAAGAACAGGCGAACAAGTAATGTCTAAACAAACTGCACAATTCTTCGTTTTGCTGGCATGATACATGTTCACTTATATTAAAAGCACCCTTTTTCGAAGATAATTTTTTTTGCAACCCTCAGTGGAAAACTGTGTAAATTAGACTAATAATTATAAGAAATAATAGATGAATACATTATCAGTTACACAAATTCTGTTACTAATCTGATGCTACTTCACTTGAAATGGATAGTTGCTTCGAATAGATGTAATAATTAAGCCAGTAAGTTAAATAACTATTTAAATTAAAGAGTAGTTATAACAATGATAATAGTCATGATAATAATGAAGTTATAATAGGTATATAAGTAGACTAAAGTCTTCCTTTTCTATGAAATCACACAAATAAAATCGTTTATTTATTAATTCTTTGATAAACATCAAAGGTCGTACTCTTTTTTTCTCTTCTTTTTTTTCAAATAAAATATAAACGGTTTAAAAACCATAATCAAAAAAATGTCCGTGAACATAGATATGACTTCAAAGCGTGCTTTCCATTATAATCTAAAAAATGACGAGTTTGAGTGTCGATGAAAAAATTTTCACGGTATCATATCATAAATATACAATTTTTTACATTGATTTTTTTGTTGTTGGTTGCTGTGAAAGTTTACACCACATAGATTTAAACGTGTTCATCAAATGGAGAAAATAGAAAAGAAAGAACAGGTGAACAAGTAATGTCTAAACAAACTGCACAATCCTTCGTTTTGCTGGCATGATACATGTTCACTTATATTTAAAGCACCCTTTTTCGAAGATAATTTTTTTTGCAACCCTCAATGGAAAACTGTAAATTAGACTAATAATTATAAGAAATAATAGACGAATACATTATCAGTTACACAATTCTGTTACTAAACTGATGCTACTTTACTTGAAATGGATAGTTGCTTCGAATAGACGTAATAATTAAGTCAGTAAGTTAAATAACTATTTAAATTAAAGAGTAGTTATAACAATGATAATAGTCATGATAATAATGAAGTTATAATAGGTATATAAGTAGACTAAAGTCTTCCTTTTCTATGAAATCACACAAATAAAATCGTTTATTTATTAAGCTCTTTGATAAACATCAAAGGCCGTACTCTTTTTTTCTCTTCTTTTTTTTTCAAATAAAATATAAATGGTTTAAAAACCATAATCAAAGAAATGTTCGTGAACATAGATATGACTTCAAAGCGAGCTTTCAATTATAATCTTAAAAATGACAGAGTTTGAGTGTCGATGATGTACAATTTTCCAATGTCTTTCTCAGCTTTTACGATTTATCACAGCTGAATTAATGTTTGGAAGATTTATTTCCCTTCGACCGCGCACAACGGCAAACAACACAGTATATCAACTTCAAAATGTTTAGTCCATGTACTCCCACCAATCCTTGTCGTAACCCTCATGTACGTGTTCTAAGAGCACTTTTCGCCGACTGTCACAGTATCTGCGAAGCAAATATACATAATTATTATTATAGAGATTCTTAAAAATGATGCGTTAAGGTAAAATCGAGGGTAAAATGGTATAATTTTTACCTGTATTTGTCCTGAACCTTTTGCTTGATATCAGCCAAATTTTCGCCGGTGATGTCTCGTTCAAGATACTCCGAAAGACACTCAGTGGCGGACTCCAAATCCCTTTGATTATCCTCAAAGATCACAGACTGGTTATTCTTACGAAGATAGTAAGCAAATACATAAGTGTACATGAGCGTCTGGCGGCAGGAACACAGAATGTCTACAGCTTTTTTCAAAAACTGCACCTGTGTCGTAACGAAAATAGTAAACAATTTAATTTCACGCCGACAATAATAAAAATAATTATTTGACAAAGTAGAATGCTTACCTCGATCCATGACATGTTGTGTTGCTGCATCTCCTCCATCTTTTCCTTGACGCTGGCGTACAATTTGCTCTCGAACTTGAGCGACTGCATATGGTTCATGTACCGATTGCAGTAGAACAAGTATCGTTGAAGCGCAGCTCTCGACTTTTCCTGAGCATCTCGTGCCACTTTGGCATCTTCCTCGTCGAAACGATTGCAATTGTACCAGCTAGTACCGTGGGGATCCCAAGGTCCAAGACAAACCCAGCAGAATTCCTGCCTACAATTCTGATTTTTACAGATCATGTGATTACATCCGCCATCCTTCTCGATGGTCACGTTGCACTTGGGACACTCCTTGGTATTCGCCGCGATCCAGTTCGACGTCTCCGAATCATCGTCGCATTTTTTGATCCACTTGCGCAGCAAGTTACACTTGACGGGATCGTGCCAGTTCTCGCCGCAGTTAAAGCAAAATGTGTGATTGCACTTGCACGTCACCGGCTTCGATTCTACGTACTGCACTTTTATCGCGTTATTGCAGTCGGGCGTCGGACACCACCTCAGTAGCCTATTGCACTGAAAATATCGATTGGTTAACGTGATATACACTTATTTCAAGTTATACATATCGCAAGAAATAGGACTCATTAATGTTACCTCCACAAAACTGTTGGTGATGAGATGTTGGTATTTCAGTTTTACTTTAGAGTCTTTGACTAATTTCATAACTGTTGCATCGTCCACCAAAATATCGCAGGAATGTGCTGCACATGCTATTGTTTGACCCACACCTTCCTCCATAATTTTTGTTGTGAGATATTCACCCCAGCAACCTGTACAGAACCGATGACCACACTCCAAACCAGTCATCATCTGAATTGAAATAAATAAATAAATTATAAAGCTAAACAATTAAAATTATCCACAATTTAAGCATTTAAAAAACTACATACAGATACTGGTAAGGTGTTAAAGCAAATTCCACATTCTTCTGTTGAACCTGAAGAATTGTGCCGAGACAAAGAATTTTGTGAAGAGCGAGTCCGGTTTATCACAGGACCTTTCCTGAATGGATTTATTACATGTGCTTCCGCAAACAATTTCTCCTGGTCACCATCGTAGAATCTCTCCATCAACTTTTCTTTATCCCATTTGAAGTGATTCAGTAAAATTCTTGTAGTAGTTGCTGGTATCTAATCAAAAGTTGATGTCAATGAATTGAGATTTAGAACATTGATAACAAAAATGGATGGAATATTTTAATTTCAAGTTACCTCCACCACTGAATTGACTTCTTTGATAGAATCCACCATGTGCTGTACAATTTCTTCTGTAGAAAGAACTTCAAATGGATACTCCTCAACCTCATTTGCCTTCTCTCGAAGATTACTAGACTCAATTTCCATGGCAAAATCCACATCGTCTCCACTGGATTCATTGCCAGAGTCGACATCGTCGTACAGCGTTTCTTCCTCAGAATCCATTTTGACTGATAATGTGTATTTCACTGATGCCTTTGTAGTCTGAAACGTGGAGAACGTGTGTAAGTAAATGTAGACTGTATCAATCAATAAAACACTTTTAGTTTTCAATGTCAAACTCATGAATTCATTATTCTCTTATTATCAATATTGAGACATGCTCTAGAACGTATATGCCACTACCAGCAATGAATCATGTATAGCGTTTTATCTATTTATAACTTTCAAATGAGCAAAGTATTGTACTAAAGAACAATATGGCGAAAACAAGTACAACGAGTCATTTAACTGATTGAAAGTTGATGGAAAATGCACAGTGTGAAATGCAATATCTTCGGCAACGATCTTTCAAACAAACACTTGGTAAAACGACGATTCGATTGGATGTATTCGAATTGTAGGTTATGAATCGAAAAGTATATTTAAGAAAAAGCTTACATCAGAAAGCGAATGCAAGTATAGGAAAAATTCTCGTTTCAAAAGCCAATAACTCGGTGTACAGGTTTTACCCTGGACGTTCGAAGAAGGCACTTTAGACTCAAAAAAAAACAAGAAAACTCGACGAGAGAAGTGAAACGAGTGAAAGCAATGTATAATTTTTCCTCCTCCCACCGTCTCTCGTCGTCGTGTGAAAAGAAGTAGCGCGCGCTAATTCCCAAACGAACGAATTTGACAGTGTTATGTATACACAGACTTGCAACAAACACTTATTCGTCGAAGATTTTCTTTACTGACTCACTCGCGATGATTTGCCGCGCGATAGTACAAAAAATAAGAATAAAGAAAATAAGTTTTCAATGTACGACGAACAACGACGACGACGACAACGACGAGTCTCCACCATTTGCTCTCTCGCTCGCGTTAATGCATTGTTTCCACTGCACTGCACTGGCATACGAGTAACTACTCGGTGGATGTATCGATAAAACACACATACACTGCGGCGGTTAAAAACGGTTTTTAAAATTGTGCAATTACGGGGTTTCCGCCGGCTGGCTGACTCATAGACTTGAAATCGATTTAATTGTCTCTCGCGGGAATATATATGACGGCACGAGCTTCCTTCTTACATTTTCTCCGCTATCTTTGCAATCAAATCACTTTTTAAATATACTTCGATTATAAACCATGTCAATTTCCGATTCAATCATAGATAATTTTTTTTATTTTTCCTATTATGTTTTTTTTCTAAAAGCAAACGACAAGGACGACGATTTAATGCAGGTAAGTATTGCAACATGATTATCGTTCACGTGTTAAAAGACCATCGATATTACTGAACTCGTAAGGACTCGAACACGACCTCTCTCAAAGAATTTTTATACAATGACTCATTCTGATGATCGACCGTGTTTACAAAAAAAAATTAAAACATCACATTAAGCTGATCCTAATCAGCTTTATCAATCCTTGAAAATTAAACAGCGCAACTTAGTAGAAAATACCTGCCGACAACAGCAACGAACATTCTTTTGTTCTTCGTGCAACACAAAGGTAAAACGATTATTTAAAAGACCACATCGTTCGAATCTGAAGTAATAAACAATCCGCGTGTATACTCGCATCTGCACATATCGATGAAAGTAAAATTCGAAAGGAGTGCAAGAATGAAAAAAAAACGCGTACAAGGCCCGCAGCAGCAGTGCTTTTTTATTCAATCGCGAACTGCTTGCGCGAGGAAAAAGACTTTCCGACCTTGGGCGCAAGAAAAGTTCAAAGTCGACCGACTTTTTTTTTTCATTTTCGAGGCCGAGGACCTTGACCGCTTTTTAGGGTTCTCGATGTCTACGCATGCACAGGTCAAGAATAAAAGTAAATGCACTTACCTATAGTTGAAAAAAAATATAAGTGTGCTATAACGAGAGGAGTCCGCGTTCGCAGTAGAGGAGTCAAAACACAACGACGATGGCTTTATAAGGCTGCCTCCCCAATAGCCGCGAATATCGTACGCGACAAGCGATTTATGGTTATTTTTCTGATGCTGCCAACTT
>JAWWMK010032664.1:0-13561 GCA_035047105.1 Galeopsomyia nigrocyanea
AGACGATAGGCCGGAATCCAAAGAACCCACAACAGCGTGTGGTCCAGCCGTCACGGAGAAGTCACCACACGTGACAGTACTTCTCTTAATGTTTAGTAAAGTTAAAGTTTAATTAGTTTTGTAAAGTGTTCGTCGATATATTTCTTTGTTTCTTCAGAAAAAAATATAGTTTTAAAATTCACAAATATTTTATGGTTGATCGACAAAAGTCTGCGGTGAATTTTCGATAATTAATAATTTGTTAATACTAAATTGTTTGTTACGGTTTCAAGAGTCGGCGTACCAGATTAAAAGTCTTAATATTTATTAGAAAAAAATATAGAAACAATTAAGTGAGAAGCGACATTAATTTCCGGTACTTTTTAGCAACATTTTCGTTGATAGCTTAAAAAATCCACTGTGACCTTTAATTTGCATTATGTTAATCGCTTCATAATTCAATTAGCTACATTGTGTCAAAGTTTTGCAAAGTTCTTAAATTTATTTCCTCATTGAGATGAAAAATAAAAACAAATTTATTTCAAATGACACTTTCCATTTTTTTATAACTCGCTCTAACTTCTTTAATTTTCATCGAAACGCTTTGAAATTTTTTTTACAACTGCGTTATAGCCTAGCGATGGTGATGAATGCATGAATAATTGAAGTTTAAATAATGGCAACCAATAATTTGTTTACAGCGAGACATTTGTTCATCAACAATCGAAGAAGCTTTCCTGAAAATTTCAGATCGAATTGATAAAAATTGACAAAGATACAGCGTTTATAATAAAAATGCGTGCTCTCGCGCATGACCCGCGCGTAAACATTTAACGGTCGGTCACGGCGTGTCTCAGTGCGCGAGATCGCTATTTCGTCAAAAACGCTGTATCTTTGTGAATTTAAATCAAATCGATCTGAAATTTTCAGGAAAGCTTCTTCGATTGTTGATGAATAAATGTCTCGCTGGAAGTTTTTCGTAGCTCAAACTTCCCTGCATACTTTTTTTCGTTGAAATTATGTAAACTGGAAAATCGCGTAACGCTAATTTGCAATTTAATAATTAATTATCGTTATTGAAACTGGAAATTTTCATCTATTCATCACCATCGCTAAGCCATAAAGCAGTTGTAAAAAAATTTTCAAAGTTTCTTGATGAAATTCAAGGAAGTTACAGCGAGATATATTAAAAAAATAATGGAAAGTGACGTTTAAAATGAAACCTGTTACGAAAAAACTGTAAACATAAACTGACCTTCATTTTCACTCAGGTTCACGATCGTATTTTTTATAAACCATTTCGCAAAAAAAAATATTTGCGCGCTCACGAGTGGAGAAGGGCCCTTACCTCACCTCAGAGTGCTTACCATGGTTCTTATATGCGGGTATGACGGTGCGACAGGTTGCGTTGTCTAGGTAATGGTTAATTTGAGAAAATGGACTGTCACAAGATATTTATATTTGTTCGTAAGAGTGATATAGGGTATTGTAACGTGAGGTTTGTTTTATTCAATGAGAAGTGAGAAATTCTGGCAAAAGTTCAAATATATTATCATGGAAACAAATGACAAGTTTTGGCAACAAACTGTATGCTAAATATCTCATTGACGAGCCGAATAAGACTTTATATTAGAAAATAGAATATTTATCGCACACAGCATGGCAGATTTCGTAAACAAAACAAAATAAAATGTAATCGCCGGTAACGCGGATGGACATCCTTCTCAACATGTGTATTTTCTCTTTCTCTCTCCGGCAGAACTGGAAACCTGTAACACGGAGGAGAAAACAAATTTGTGAGAAAAACGAATTGATAAAATTCCAAAATAGCGTCGACGTGGTTGCGACGAATTTTCATAAATCCGTTACGTCGAACGAAATTCAAATCAAATAGATGCATACAAATATGAATTATTCAAGGTTTGCTATTCGTAACAAAAATCACAGATTCAATCGATTTATCTCTCAATACACGTAATTATTTCTCAGAAACAATGTTCAATAATTTCAATCAATATATGGTTATAAATAATGCTCAGAGCTTAGCTGGCATAGAATTCGATTGTATACAATTTCTTATAAGCAATGTGTCATGAAGTGATCACATGCAATGAATTTAGACTTGTTTAGATTCAATGGAAATAACGATTTTATGTTCTTTCAATAATTCAACTTTCAATTTCGATATTTGATCTTTGAGATACAAATAATGCAAATTATGCTCAATTTCTAGTACAAACAATGAAATAATTCACACGTTCGCGCAACAATCATACAAATTACTTAGACAATGAATGGGAGTCTTACCCTGTGGAGATCTCCAAAGCTCGTAGATTGTTGTTGCCGATGAAGGAACGAGAGGAAGGAAAGGTATACTTTGTTTTTGAAAATGCATGGCGTACGGCCCAATTTGAATCGATCGCCAAAGTGTGCAAATCAAGGAAAGGCACTCGCGAAACGCAGCAGTCTGCTTCAGGAGTCCAGACTTGGAGTCTAAGTTGTTGGATGGCCGGCCAAGAGTTGCTGGAGCTGATCGAGCGTCGATCTTTCCTGGCTGACGATCGACCCCGATGTTGGAGAGATGAACGAGCGTCGACTCGCTCGCGCTGACGGTCGGAAGCCCATTTGTTTCGTCGCGACGAAGAAGCGCAAACGAAACTTGTGCGAGCAGCAAGAATCCCGACTCTGACGTGTTGGGACTTGCGCGCCCATTGATTTTGAGAGGCGCAGGCTATCTGTGTGACAGTGTATGTGAGTACACTGTAATACAGCGATTCACGCAGATAGATCTGCACTTGAGTGTGTGTGTGTGGCATGCTGCAGTGACACGCAGAGTACTGTTTTTACACAGCAGTATTGCCATTTGAGAGCGCTGCCAACCAACTCCAGCGTTGAAATTCTTTCTTTTAGACTGCCAGGTCTGAATCGTCACAACGGGTGGCCATCGTGCTGGCGCCAGGAATTGATGTAATGCGCAATTTTATACCTTGCACGTCTATATTGTCAATAAATACATTGAATAAGGTGGGGCTGAAGTAGCATCCTAGTCTCACCCCTTTGAATGTTTTATAGCTTTCCGTGATCTCGTTTCCTGTGATAATTTCGTTTTCAGTTTGGCTGTAAATTTTTTCTATCAGTTCCAGCATCTTTCCTCTCACTCCTATTTTAGCTAGTTTATCTATTCATATCTGTCGGTCTATCATATCAAAAGCCGGTTTGTAGTCCACAAATGCTATGCATAATTTTCCACCTGCATTTTTTAACTTGTTTCCGATCAAACTATTTAGTAAGAAAATATGGTCGCGCGTACTTCTACCAGTTCTAAAATCTGCTTGTGTTTCTTTGTTTTCCATTTTTTCCAGCCATGCTCTTAGTCTGTTATCTATTATTTCTGCTAAAATTTTGTAGCCATCGTCGAAAAGTAAGACTCCTCTATAATTTTCCTGCCTACTCTCCTCGCCTTGTTTAAATATTGGAAAAATCCTCCTTTTCTTCCAACCTTCAATTAAGTTTCCTCCTTTCCATAAATAATTCAGCAACCCTGTTAAAATTTTTCTCCAGCCATCCGACAAATCTTGGTTAAATTCGCTCGACACTCCATCTTCCCCCGAGGTCTAGTTGTTTTTCAATTTCTTCAGTATAACATTAACTTCTGCTCTATAATTATATACGTATTTATTAAAAGAATCTTGGTCCTCCCAACTTATTTGCTCGTTTCCTTGTATTATTTTCTCGGGTTCGTTTTCTCTTATTTTCAGCGGCACTGTAGCTGTATTCTTTTCCGAGTCGAAGTATCGTAGCCAGTCAGCATCGGAGATATCTTGCCCTCTTCTTTTTCTCGTAGGCCTAAAATTACCAATCGCTTCTCAGAACTCACTTCTGATTTTGGTTTTATAAACTTTATCCCATTTGTTTTCTGCTGATTCTTTCCTTTTCCTTTTAATTATTTCCTTGAGTTGTTTCTTTTCTTCTTTGAGTAAAACCTTGTTCAACTCAGATTCGGTTCGCATGTACTTTTTTTAAGCACTTCCAATAAACCTTACGATGCACCCTCGTGCTTCCTTCGAACTCAGCCCTCCGCTCGCTCTGTACACTTGTGCCTAATAGTGCAAGGGTTGAGCGTGACAGCGAAGCAGGAGGTTAGACACAGCGTGCGATATTTTCATATCCGCACGCCTGAAGGCTCATGGGCGCATGCGCAGCGTGCGGATGTGAAAATATCCTCACGCTGCGGATGCATACACGGGCCATCTGGTGTGCAACTATGAAATATCGCACGCCGTGTGAAATCTGCCGCTTTGCGTCACGCCAAACCCTTGCGGTATAAGTCACTTATCGAGCATGCGTGATATAAAAGTGTTGACCTATATTCTCAATGCAATGTGTCACGATAAAAAACAATGCCTTAACGTACTAAAAATTCCTGTACCATAGCCATGTTTATCGATGCGCAGACTCAAAAATAACCGAGCAATCGATGCACTCGATTTTTTGGGCGATGCTCTCGGTTTTTCTGTTCTTACATGTCATTTTTTTACGCGCCAACCGAATCGGTCATTTTGAGTTTGCAAACTGTATTTTCGCACAAGAAAGATAACGAATATCAATATACCTTATAAATTTGAATTAACATAATTCTTATTTATTAGAAAACTCATAATATTCAATTGTATGATTTCGGTCAAACTAATAATAATTTTGGTTAGCTTATCCTCTTGAACGGAATCGGAAATACCATTGCATCGTGACGTGAATAGATACATTTATTTATTAAACTAAACACTTTGCTCGACATTCAATCAAGCAAATACTATTTTTATCGTTATTCATGATACAATTATTTATTTAACTAACCTGCAAAACTATTTGGCTTATATTAACTTAAACTTAATTATAATGCTATATGATCTATTCATAAACAATTGCAATCTGAATATTATTTTTACTTATCGTTTTTAAATAATTGTTTTAATATTGTCAATAATTAACTTTATTTCTATACTTTAACAACCTACATTCTTAGATTTGAATGTTTTTAATCCACATTTCAATTTTCATTTGTTTAGAGTTTCAATTCTCTTAACTAATTCTCATTTATTTATAAATATAATATTTTTAGGTGTATTTCGTATTATAATTTTTACTTAATTAAGTCATAATAGTTCACTTAATCGAATCTTCTTTCTGCGCAATATAAAACTATATATTTAAAAACGAACAAAAATAGAAAATAATATTAGAAAACCTTAAACTTTATATTTGAATTACGCCGAAACGAAACTTTGAATTGAAAATCGTATGAGAGGGTTTGTAGAGTAGTAATTTTTACCTATAAGTTGACTTTAATCATTTCATTGAATTGTGAAATTTATTGCAAATAATCATTCTCAAGTTAAAATTTTTGGACATTGGAAAGTGAGTTTTCGTCGGGAAAACGAAACAGGATGCAGTTTTACGACTTTACATCCCCTTATCTCGCTCAGTCGCAGGCCTAGCGCGAGACGTGAGTGAGAGAGATAGAACGCCGCTGCAATTCCTAGAGATGCAAGCCAGGCGCGTTTTTTCTACATAGACTTGCCACCTAGCTTGCTGGTCTCTGCTTGACTTTGGAATATCTTAAGGGAAAAAAGGTTCTCCTTCTTTCTTTTTGGTGTTCAAAACTAAAAGGGATTCTCAACCGATTTCCAAGCTTCATTATATTTTAACTTAAGTTTAATATTGAAAATAAAAAATGTTATATAAAAATATAAAAAATTAAAATAATAGGCGTTCGAGGTCACAAGATTAAGATTGTTTAGGCCTACATGAATAATTTCGTGCTCTTTGAAAAACCAGAGTTCAAAATGAACTTAGTCTTGAAGTAACAATAACAATAACGGTAATGAAATTAGTTTACTAGTTATCAAGTTCTTTCAGATCAATATTTATTTCCATTCATGACAAAAAATTTTCTTATATACATTAATAATAAAATTAAAGAAGGCATGGAAGCCATTAACATTTGTTGTAGTTCTTTTCCTACAAAACTTCCAAGGAAACAATCCTCCAGCGTTGTTTGTAAATACTTCATGATCTAAAAGAAGTTGAACTATAAGTCTCGAATTTTATGAAAAAAAAAGATATAAATCATTGAAATTGTAGTCGTAACTGCTGCCAGAGACTGAATATCAGCTTAATTGGCAATCCAAATGTGAAGGTGGTTTGTAAACTTATACAAATTTACAGCCATAGCATAAGGCCTGTTATTTTTCAGTTGTAGTATGAGAATATTGTGTAATTTGCATAATCAATTTTTTTTTTTTATTTTTATAATTGAATCTTTAGGCTTACCTAACTAATCAATTTATATTTTCAGGAGCAGCTTATTGGATTGCAAAATTGTGTACCGCGCGTGAATAGGTCGACCTTGTCACAATTACTATCGTGCTGCCAAGCACTTGTCTCGGAAGAAGCAGTGGCTTTGGGACTTCCCAATTTTCCTTTGGATAATTTATCATCGACTGCCGTTATACTGGTATGATTTACAAATGCTGCTTCCATTTCTTGAAATTCTGAAAATATAAATGATCTCTTTGATTGCAGAATAACTTCCCAAATATGCCTATCTATCAGCTTTTTTATAGATTATATCCTTATAAGTTGTTTTCAAACAAAGAAGGTAGATTTGCTGTAGAAGATATTCTCAAAGTATTTGGAGTTTTAGATAATGATGTTGCCAATTGCTCTAAATCAAACCTCTTTCTAGAAAATATTCACGCCACTGACAATTTCTTCGAAGTTTCCTTTAACTATGGTGATGAAGATTCAGCCGTTATAAAAGTACTTGTTAATTTCTTGAATCACTTTATTTTTGTCTATTTAGTTTATTAATAATCGTACTTATTAACAATGTTATAGCTGCCTCGTGGATCAAAAAAATTAAAAACCGCTACCATTTTTTCGTATATAGAAACTAACTATCAAAATTCATTGGTAGCAGAACTCATGCAGTCTCAATCTAACTTAGACCTATGTCTTATAGGACCGAAAGGGTGTGGAAAGTCAATTACCGTACAAAGGTTCGCTGAATTATTAGATTATCAAGTAGAACATATAATGCTATTTCAGGTAAACGTTCAAAAAATTCTGCGGAAAAACTAAATTTCATAAAATAAAATTATTGTAACGCAAATTTTTTATCAGGATATGACGTCTAGAGATTTAATTCAGTATAGAACCACTTTACCTAATGGTGATACAACATGGAACGATTCACCTTTAATTATTGCGGCATTACATGGTACAATGGCCATTCTTGATGGGCTTCACAGAATTCATCCAAGCACATTGGCTGTAATATATAGGTAATAGCTTTTCTGGTAGTCTAACAAGCCACAAGTTTATGATAATTTTTCTCGGAAAGTAGCTCCTGCTTTTAATGCGCCTTAGTCACCACTCACCAGAGTACGGCCATTCTAAGCCATTTCGATAAGGTCCATACTTTGACATGACCGATTTTTTTCAAACTTTGCACATTGGTTGGGTATGAAAAGGTTAACATCCGTGCCAAGTTTCAATATGGTACAGCAATCGTTTCAATAGTTGTTGAAAATTTCTAAAAATTGACTGTTTTTTTAAAGCGAATTTCTCGGTAACTATTTGAGTTTTTTTCATGAACCAATGGTTTGCTTTAAGTACAACTTTGAAAATTCTAAGAAAAATCGTACAGTAGGACTACAGTATTCTCTAGCATAAATATAACATAAATGCGCGTACATATAGGTATTGACAAAGATAATTACTTACTCTAGAGCATCATTGGCTCTTGTAGATTAAAGCAGGGCTCGACCGTTCGACGCTGAGAGCGAGCTACCGAGGACGTGCGACGGGGGCCTGACGTCGACGCGCTGTCCGTATCGTGGACTGCTTTTACGGGCTTATTACGGGCCTCCTTAAACGAGCCGTAGTAAGCGAGACTAACTTTGCTTAGACCGTTAGCGTTCGATCATGGAACTGAGTGCGTTCAGAGCTGAGACGGCAGCGGTTGCAAGACCATCGAACCGCTATCGTTTGAGCTTCGGCTCGTAAGCATTTCGGCTATAAAACGATTGCCGTCTCATATTCGCCAGCTCGCCATCGTTCAAGTTTTGGACCGCGCGCGCTCTACGCGGGGACTGTTCTGCGTCGGTATATGCCGAACCATTATCGTCTCAGCGCTGACACGATGCTTGTTCCTGTGCTGAACCGATACGGTTCTATATAAATTGAACTCACATCGTTCTATATTCGAACTGATGCGAGATCAACTGCTAGAATGGTATTAGTACTAAACCTTATAAGACAAGAGTGGTTTGATATTTTTTTCCGTGTACTAAACTTTTGTCTTTATTTGCAACGTTCTCCTTAATCTTTACTTTCTGGGGTATTTTGGTCTGCCCAATGTATGTTTTTTGACACTGACTGATGCAACAATCAGACTGATAATCGACATTGGGAGTATCATTTTTGGCTAGTTTCATAACCGATTTTAGGCCGTGATTTACCATTGGTGCCGTACATATATAGTAATTTTTCAAGAGTTAAGAGCATTTTTTATTGAACGAAGGATCATAGGGGAGTACTAAAGTAAAGGAAATGCGCGGCTGATCAATCTGCCTAGAATTTTGTTCATTCTGATTTTCGTGCATATTTTTATAAACGATAAAGAGTTATCATTGTCTAGCAATAACTTTTCGACAATTTCAATATTATTTTTGTGATAATTTTTCTGGGAAAGTAAGACAACTGCCGATTAGATTGTATATTATTTTTTCTTTAGTTGTACAGTGTGTTTGGAGTGAGAATTTAGAAACATACAGGTTGGTGTGGGTTTTTGAAACCAGTAAGATAATATGACCCTTATCAAACGGAATAATAAGATAAGTGCAATATAGATGATACTCCCAATGTCATTTATCAGTTTGATTTTTGAGTCAGTCAGTGTCAAAAAACGTACATTGGACAGACCAAAATACCCCTAAAAGTAAGGATTAAGGAGCACGTCGAAAATAAAGACAAAAGTTCAGTAGTTATTAAATATAACCCCTCAACGAATTCCCAATAGTGTGGCAGACGGCCGTGATTTATATACATGCATGTATATACATGCGTACATAAGAAGTAAAATTCATCTGAAGTGAGCTGCTTTTATCGTAAATAAAATTTTAACTGATCCAAAAATTATGAATAAATAAAAAAGCATAGAAGCGTAGAAATATTGGCATAGTGTGTAGATGAATAATAAGTAAAAAAGTGTTTCGTTGAGACTTCATATAATCAGTAGGCGTTCAAATGTCAGAAAAGTTGTTCGCTTTCAAGTACGATAAAAATCGAGTTGTATTCCATCAAATTCATCGTATGGGGCCTTATTTTAAAGGCTGAAAGGAGAGTTAAAGCGAATCATCGAACGTCAAAAAATCCGCTTCCGGTCAAAAGTTATGATATTAATTATAGTCAATGATAGTTAAATCAAATTTATTCATTACTCCATTACCCAATAAAATCAAAAAATCAATAAATCATTTAAAATTCTCGCAAGCCAATGAAATGTCATAACCTCTATCGCCAACTGACCAATGACAATCAATAGAGGCTTCACATTTCAAACCTCTCTTTTTTAAGGACGTTTCGCTGTTTTATAAAATGATAACCGAATTTGATAAAAACTTAGAATATGAAAGTTAAGAATCTCCTGAACGTATAGCCAATGTTTTTAACATGTGTTATAATGCTCAATTTCAAGAAATATCAAGTTGAAAATGCTATATTTAACATGGGCTCTTACGGGACAGCCTCGAAATCATTAGAAAAAACTATGATAAAAATAACACATATCAATAAGCGTGACAGAATTGATAGAAAAATGTTTATGGAATAAAACTGCAAAGTCTGAGCATATGTTATAATGCTCTTTTGTAAGATATTAATTAAAAACAGCTCTCGGCGATGAGGTTATGTTCGAAACCGTGCATTTCTTTTGTGTAACATGCATTTCTTTATTATTTTTTTTTGGTACTTCAAATGGTGAAGTAAACGATCTTAAGCTTACTTTTAAGCATGCTTATATTGCTTTCTTGGAGAGGAAGCTTTGTTTTCGATTTTTTTCCAATTTTTGTTTTTTTCGCTATAGTTTTCTTGTTTTTAATATTTCATGCTTTAATCTTGGTTTTTTTTTTAAAGAGCTAAACATCCTGCGTGGAATCATTGAAAAGTTTTTCCATATATTTTTCATTAGAAATCATGGGGAGACGACAAAGTCGTTTTTTTTTATGGTGTCTAGCCCGGCGGATGTATTTCTGTGTGTGTGTTTATTGTCAACCTGTATGACTTTTCTACTCCATAGATTTTAATGAATCTTTGTTCATATGTTTTTAAATTCTTCAAGGTAGGTAGGAAAATAATTTTCAAGTAGATCTAGCGACTAGAAAATATTTTACAGCAATTTTTCAAAAACTAAATAAAATAGGTTTTTCATATGGAACTATTATGCGCATACTGCTGTAACTTTGTATTTATAATGAATGTTTTAACGTGCGAGTATTCATTTTAAAGCTTTTGAAAGTAGCTTTAAAATGAGTTGTTGCCCAATGAATTTGGTTATAGGTAGTCTGAATTATCTCACTTCAAAACAATCCATCTTTTTTCAGGAGTAAGGTATGTAAGTCATCGTTATGCGCAAAATGCTGTAACTTTGGTTTAAGCCTGAATTTGTTAATGCTTTGAAGCTCATTTTAAAGCTTATTAAAGCTTATGAATTTTTGACCGTAAAAAGTTCAATTTTATAATCCGTAGTTATTTTTCCTCTTTTCACATTTACAATGGTAACATGTGTGGTCAGAGAAGTAAATTTTGACAATGGACAATCATTAATTTTCCAAAAAATATCTGAGATTCGAACTCGGTTCGGTCGAGCAGAAGGATAACACGCTAGCGGCTATGCCACCACGACGCTGTGGTGACAAGATGTTATGAATATATAAATACGTAATTGATTTTAAATTATTTTTAAAAATCTTGTACATAAAAATTAAACAAAATAATCTTTTAAAGAGTAAAATTTAGAAAATATGGTTGATAAATTAATGTCGATTGAATATCCACACTATTAAAACAAACGCATTCGCGATTGGAATAACTTTGACGATACATTTTTGCTTCCTTGAAGAGGAATCCTTGAAACGGCGAATGCTCAAATTTTTTTTCTTTTTGCCATATTTTTTTTTGTTTTGGTGTTTAGAACATCAATTTTTTTTTTAATTGTTCGATCTAAACTTACTGCTTCTTATTAGAAAAGTTATTTTGATGTATCAATTCATTTGAATATGAGAAGCTTTCAAAAGTGTTTTTTTTGGTTTTGTCGATTTACCGTGTATATGTTATATTAGCACTTTTTGTATGTGTTTGTGTACCACTGTCATTTTCATAATTTTCAAGATATATTTTTAAAATTTCGTGTGTATGGTTGTTTACGCAATAAGAATGTGGCTTTTCATTTTAGTTACTGTGGGATTTATAGTACAGTAACTAATCATTTTTTTATGCAAGTGGAAAAGCTGCTTTTTTTTATCTTTTCATCATTTTGTATATGTGGTTGTGTAACGCTGTCATTTCCATAATTCTCAAGATATATTTTTCAAATTTCGTGTGTATGATTTTTTCGGTAATACAAATGTGGATTTTCACTTTAATTACTATGACATTTTCAGTACGGTAATTAAAAATTTTTTTTATGTACGCCGAAAAATGGCTTTTTTCATTTTTTTTATCATTTTGTATGCGTATTCGCGTACCGCTGCCATTTCCATAATATTCAAGATATCTTTCCCAAAGGGTACAGTCGAGTTTCTATGGTTATTTGGGCCCCCATCTGGTTTGGGAAACTGACTACCGGGCCGTGTTTGACATCGATTGAGAAGCTTTTTCCTAAGTTTTCAGCCCATAAAATGCACTTGGGCCAAAATGGGACGCACAAAACCGTTTTTCGGCACTTTTTTCACGTTTCGGCCTCTAACTCAGCCGCTAATCAATATTTTTTGATGACATTTTTTTACTTTTACTCTTGAGAAGATTTCATAACCTACCGGTGTATTTCCAAAATTTTTCCGACCCATGGGAGTTCGCTATAATGGTTTTTCAATCGAAAAATTTCGATTTTTTTCATTTTTTCTCGTTTTTCTTATTTTTCAGCATTAAGGCTTTCTTCGGCCAACGTTTAACATATCATTCGATTCCTCGGAAAAAATTACAAAAGAATATGCCTTCATAAATATAAAAAAATTGTTGCGTCAAAGAGATATTGTCCAAAAACTACAACAGAAATTGCCATTTTCAGCGATTTTTTATACCATATTGCCCCATCATAAGAGAGATGTTGCCTTAATGTGTTTCTTACCGGTTCTGCTCATTTTCAACCAAAAATCACGAGAAAATATGTCCCTTGAATTCTAATTCAAGATATATCCTCACGAGATATAAACAAAAAACCAAAGTCTGCTTAAATCCAGTTAGAAAAGTCTGTTAACAAGTGTTCTTGTCTATAAAAAAATACACATTTAAATATATACATATTTTATATATATGTCGTAGGCCTTTTACAGATTTTAGCCGTCTGCAGACTGCCGCGACAGTCTGCAGATATCCGGCAAATAGAAGGTCGCATCCTCAAAACGATCGATCTTCAATCTGCCGAGTTTCGTTCAGACTGTCCACAGACTGCCGGCAGTTTAAAGACTGAATATTATTAATCCGACCGTCTTTAAACTGCTGAGGAAATTAACAGACACTGGCAACTTAAGCTTTGTAAATGAATAACGTTAGGATTAAGGTGATATCAAAATGTTTATTTTATTATCAGTGGAAAATAGCTTACATTGAATGTTTGGTCAATAGCCTATTATAACATACCTACCAATATTTACATTAGTATGCAAGTCAAATAGTGAGATATTTAAATAACAATTTTCTACTTGTTAAAACACGTCAATGATTGGTGAAATTTAGAATTGCATTTCATATTTAATTTGAAATAAGAGCAACGGACTGTACTGCATTGTTTCTGAGTTGCTGTACAGTTTCACTTTTGATGACCCTGCGTCACAGTTCCCATTTTCAACTATCACAAAGCCAGAAACTGTATATTTTTTGTTCCTTTATAGTCATGTATCAATTAGATAATTGTCATTTAACATGTAGACTTTAATTTTTCTGTACACATGTGAGTGCGTTAACAGTGAGCCTCCAGCGCTGGAGTTCCAGCTCCAGAGATGGAACTCCAGCTCCAACGCTGGATATTTAGATTGAACCATAGATTCGAGCTCGAGCGCTAGATATTTAACTTAAACTATATACTGCAAATTAAGCGCTTGATCTTTAGTTCAAACCGTAAACTCCAGCTCCAGTAATCGAACTCCAGCTCCAGCGCTAAAATTCCAGCTCCAGCGATGGAAATCCAGCTCCAGCGCTGAAATTCCAACTCCAGCGTAAGAATCCCAGCTCCAACGCTGGATCCACTGGATTAAACCATAAGCTCTATCTCCAGCGCTGGAATTCCAGCTCCGACTCAGGA
>JAWWMK010032675.1:0-13560 GCA_035047105.1 Galeopsomyia nigrocyanea
GTGTGTGTGTGTGTGTGTGTGTGTGTGTGTGTGTGTGTGTGTGTGTGTGTGTGTGTGTGTGTGTGTGTGTGTGTAGTCTGTCCATCGTTGTGGCGATTCTGTTTGAGGAATTGTCTTGGTTTTCCTAACTTTTGCCAATTATGGTGGGTATGCGGAAAAATAAAGTCCATTAAAGGTTTTTTTTTATTTCGACAAATATGTAAGTATAGTCTTTTTCAAATTCTTAACAAAGGTTTCTTAATTATAATAACGGTCCAGGAAGCCATAAATTCTATTAATAATATCTTAGGGATTCCAATAAAGTCGTCTAAAACAGTAACAACATTACAATAATTTAAAACCATCGTAAGTTTTGCTCGTACCAGTTCATTTGTCTTCCTCGAATCTATAGTATCCCTGGCCGGTGAGCCGTCGCATGTGCCCATAATCTCTAAGGGTGTGAAATTGCATGTAGCTGTAGTTTTTGATTATGTAAAATTGCATAGGCTCCTGAGGAACCCATGGCTCTGGATTCCCTCTGGCGGCCTCTGCCCAGTCGATCATCCTCTCGTCATCCGACTCGTATCCATCGTCAGCCAGTAACCATTCTTCCCCGTCGTGCTCCTCCTCTGCTTCGGCTTGCTAATCGTGAATGGGGGACGTCGGTGGCCCGTTGAAGAGGGTGGTTAGGTCGCAGGCTCTCACATCGCGCTCCGTATCCAGGAATGTTATTATTTCCTCGTTGACGTCCGTCACTTGTTCGATTCTCCACGGCTGCGCTGGATGGTTGATCCTCTCGTACTGAAAGATCAGGGCCTCGTGCAGTTCTTCATGATCGAGGGAGCGTTCGACTCTGTCAACCTCCGAGCGGACCCTCGCCCTGTATTGGTCGTGGGCTGCCAGGAGGTCTTGGATTACCTCCCTGGTTCCTGGGTCTGCAAGGAACGGGCAGCCCCTGGCACAGCCCCAGGAGATGGATAATCCTGAGGTCTCCACCATCCATCTGGTTTCGTGAGCGCAAACCGGGGGCTGAGGCGTTGCTGGTGTCGCCTCGTTGATATTCCGAGCCTGCTGCCTAAAGTTGTTCAGTAAGCCCTGCAATGTGTCCGCCAACTCCGCACAGAATGCCTGTGCTCATGTGGGCGGCGGCGAAAAAAATGTGCATCCAACTTGCTCGCCGCGGTTCATTGCTCCTCCCATTACGTTGAGCTCCATTTTGTTCCTGTTGAGGTTGAAACATACTTTAATGGGGCTAAACACTTTAACCTACTACCTTGCGTGAGAAAAAAAGGGAAAATCCATTCAGTCAAAAAATGTACACTTAAGTTACTGAATAAATACTCGACCTATCTTTAGAGAAAATCCGCATCCTTCCATAACTAATTGGCATAATGACTTGAAATTTTTCTGGACTTTTAAATAATTATTTAAGTATTTTTTTATTTAATACCTTGCTTTTACTCATAAAAGAACATTATCTTGCATGACTTGGCTACAAAATGGCTGAAAATTTTAGGATTTTTTTTTTTTTACAAAAACAGTCAAACTCAAACTGACCTAAGTATTAATAAATAAATAAAAAAATTTTATTTTAAATTTTACCGGAAAATCGTATTTTCCGATTCTTTCCAAATATTTTAGGTGCCTTTGTTTTTACATTTATTGATCATATTGTTCGTAAAGTAGGTATTTCAATTATTCTATAACACCATTTCAATATGCTATCGAGTACTATATTTGCAATTTCTTATTGTGGATCATAACTTACATAATCTTATTGATATCATAACTGGTGTTTTTCGTTTGTTTGCTTGTAAAAAGGGATTTCAATTAATATGTGATTATGGAGTTGGGGAAGGGTCTTTGAATTTTATATATGAAATGCTTAAGTGATAGTGCCTTATATTGTTAAACCAATATTGAGAATAAGTTCAGTTTTAGTTTTAGTTTGAAGATGAGATTAATTAAGTAATTCTTAACGATCTTACCGAGTGTCATCCCTATCATTGCTTGAGGTATCTTGCTCATTAAGATCGTCGCTTACGTTTTCGTTGACAGGATTGTCTGAAAACTCAGGCATAATATTCGATATATCCCCATCGTTGTCATTCTGTAGTTTTATATTGGGACTAACCGGCATTTCCCCTCTAATTGCAAATTTTAGCCTATTAATGTGTACCACGCCAGTCTTATCTCCTTTTTGCAACTTAACATTATGATTTGCGTAATCAATACCGATTACCTCATACGGCCCTGTGTATTCCGATTCGAATTTTCCCTTGCTTGATTCCCTTTGCAAATAGATTAGCTCTCCTAATCTAAAGTATCGCGTATTAAGTCGGCGATCATAATAGTATTTCGATCGGAACTTGGCCTGAACTAAATTCATGGCCGCAAGTGTTCGTAATTGAGAAATAGTTTCTGTTCTATCAGCGATATATTGGTTGTAAGTAACTGTTCACGCGGAGGGAAACTAGAATGCGTTCGCGCACGTTCGCTGAATAAAACTTCATGTGGCGTGTAATTCAGCGCCTCGTGAATTGTAGTGTTGTAGGCGTGTTGTGCTAAGGGCATCATCGTGTCCCATTCGTTCTGTCCATCGGTACATAGTTTAATATATTCTCGAATTGTCATCATTACACGTTCTATTCCACCTTGACTCTGTGGGTGAAAACTAGTTGACGCAATACGGAACAATTTCAGGAAAGCTTCAAGAGTTGTGTTTATAAAATGTGGCCCTTGATCAGTAGTAATGCTACGGAGCGTGCTAAAATAACAAATCACCTTTTCCATTAGTACCTTTGCTACTTCGTGCGTTGTCGCGGTTGGTACAGGCGCGAAAATAAAGAATTTACTAAACTTATCTTGAATTTTCAGGACATATAAATTTCCTGATGACTTTAACCCTACAGGACCGAAAAAATCCATACTTACTGTTACAAAGGGTCATGTGGGAGTGTCACTAATTAACATAGACAATTTAGTTTTCCTACGAACGAACTTTTGTGACTGACAACCGTGACAGCTTCTCACAAATTGCCGCACATCTGCTTTCATATTTCGCCAATAGTAATCCGCAGCTACCTTATCGTAAGTTTTATTGGTAGCTGCATGACCGGAAGTATTCGATTCATGATATTCCTTTAAGAGGCGGTAACGGTCCGCTACTGGAGGTACCGGTAAATTGTTTTTGAAAAATACCAAGACTAACTGTCTCCCTTTAAACATTTTGTTACAAGAGTCTATAAATGTGTTCCATTCAATAATTTGTAATACTGCTAAGTCTCTTATTATTCCCGCAGATCGAATTTCTAATTCATTAAATTTATTCCGTAATTCTTTTAGACAACGCGTAATATCAGGGCGCAATGCTTTATCATTAATGTGACCTTTTACAACCAAACCGAACAGTCTCATATCCGCATGACTAGTTATAATAACGTCTCCTACTTGTCTCGGTACGCTCATTAATTCATCAGGATCTACATAACGGCGCTCGATCAAAGCGTTCAATATCTCTGTTTCGAAATCCGTATCCGCGGTTAATAAGTACACGAGGTTGTCCCGATAAACGAAGGGGTGTTCCTTTACAATATCGATTTTCGAGAAGGGAGGCGGATTCTCATCATCGTCATCAAAATTTACGAACCATGGTGGTCGGTCATGCCGCGAATGAGCCTCAGCCACGAGATATCGGGCCATAACTCGTCTTCTTGGTGCATTTCTTCTTCCGCTATCTCGGGTCGTATCAAATTCGGATTCAGATACTTCGGACCCCGAGTCTCTTCTTCCCTGAGAGTTAGCGTGTTGTCCTTTGTTTGCGTATTCATCTCCAATGGACAGATAAGGGGTTTAATGCACTCCTTCTAGATACAGATGAATGAAGTCCTGACTGTCAGGATTTCGTATATGATAGTATTCGGTACCTTCTCTAGTGTGTCGATGTACGCAGGCATTGATTTTGTATTTCCTTGTAAAGACAAATAGGCAGTCGTCATCTCCGAATTCTGTCGCAGACGTGAGAATTATACATGCCATATTTGGGTCAGTGCATTCATTCAACGCTGGGTGCTACAATAATTCTTGACGCAATGCTATTGGATCAGGTTTGAGGTCTAATAGCTTTATCAATGACCAAAATAAACAATTCCCGTGTGGCAGACTGGGTATATTGGGTTCATTCCGAAGTCGCTCGCCAGGTTCCGCGCATCTATCATGTTGTTCGTATGTGGCGAATCGAGTTGTTAATGGATGCTGAACGGGCTGGTTAGCCTGCTGCTCACTTGCGACTATATCCATATTATTGTTATCGGAAATAGGATCTTGTAGACCCGGCTCATCATTACTGCCGAATCACTACTGTCGGGTAGACGAGTCCTGCGCGCTTCAGCTTCCTCTGCCAAGACTGAATTTTCTCCCACGGATGGCATTTCGATGTCGAGGTCCTCCCAATCATCCGTCAATCGATAATAATCTCTGTTTACAGCGTATCGAGGGTCTATCTCTTCTTGGTCTCCCTGATCTTTTGCAAGGAAATTTCCCAATTCCTCTTGCTGTTCATCGGTCGGGTCAGGTTGCTGTAGTAGTGGATGGGAACCATGAGGTCCTCTACTTTTCCTGAGGGGAGGGGGCTTCGGTGACTCATAGGTGGGAATTACGGTTTGCTCGTTGTCAAGGAAATTGTTTTGTTCCCTGGGTGGGGGTATGGAATGACTCCGATGCCACTGAACGCTCATAATTTGCTTGTGGGGGAACGTATGGAGGGGATCGCATTGGCTCCAGTGGCGGAGTATACCGAGATTCCCATCTCCTTTCCTTGTTTACGTAGTCGTCCCCACGTGGAATGGATTGCGGAGGGTTTACATCTTCCGATTGCCAAACATTTATTTGCAAGCCCTTGCGATCCGCGTCTTTTCGCTTTTCTACGAGATTTTTGTCCTGCATCTAGTGATTGCAAAGTTTGCTGTATTGCTGATATAAGTGAAGTCTGTTCGGCTGGCTGCGACGTGGATCCTTGGCAGGGATGCCCCTATGGTCTATACTGTCCTTGTAGGTTTAGTTGCCCTTGCATCCTTTATTTTTCCAGCCGTCTTTGTTCTTGCTGTCTATTATGCTCTTGCTGTTTTCGTAACTCTTGTTGCTCTTGCAGCTTCTGCTGTTCCTGCAGCCTTTGCTGGTCCCACAATCTCTGCTGCTCTTGCAACCGCCGTTGCTCCTACAGTTTCTGCTGCTCTTGCAGCCGCTGTTGCTCTTGCAGTCTGCGCTACTCTTGCAACTGCTGTTCTTGCAATCGCTGTTGCTGTTGCAGCCTCTGCTGTTCTTAAAATTGTTGTTGCTGTTGCAGTTTCTGCTGTTCTTGCAATTGTTGTTGCTGTTGCAGTCTCTGCTGTTCTTGCAATTGTTGTTGCTCTTGCAGTCTCTGCTGTTCTTGCAATTGTTGTTACTGTTACAGGCGTTGTGGCGAGGTAACTGCTGGTGGCATGCTGGCATCCAGTTCCATATCGTCATTCTGTCGTGAGTGTTGTTTTAACGCTGATTTTAATGGAGGTGGCATTTGACTACGTCTCCTGGGAATACTCGAATTCCCATCATTGTTTGGGTTCGGAGGGCTTCTCTGCGTTCCGACTACATGTGTTGGTTTCCAAAGATTGCCCTTTAGTGGGCTGCGATTGCCGTAATCAGCAATTCCTCGTCGAGCCCTTGGTATTGGTCGCTTTACGGGGGACCTCGGTGGACTTATGCCCTGTTGCTCTTGTGGGTTGTTTACTACATTGCCTGAGCCGGCAGGCATCACCTCTTTGGGAGACTAGTCTTTTCCATAAATAATTACACCATCGGGCATAGGTGGACAATCCTTATCTAACTGATCGTCGAAATCGTCACTGCTAATTTCATCTGTATTCACAGTAGAGCCGAATTGGGCTTTTCGTCGAGTCAGCGTTCTCTGGCGCAGTGCCGGATGTGGATCGACGAAAAATTTAGACTTTTCTAATATTGGAGTGCTTGCGGCCTGTATTTGAGGAATCATATGACTCGACTTTCGTTTGTAGGCCAATGGTTTATCAGTTTTTGCTTGGCTCAATATAGGGTCGTTTTCCATCTCTACGTCGGATAATTCCTTACATATTGGATAAAAGTCACCCGTCTTTCTACCTGTGACGTATTTTCACTTTTCTAGTGTGCCTAACGGTTCTGGTCTCCTGCTTCGTAGTCTCATCCTGGGTGCATATTCTTCCTTTTCATTTCCAGATTCGCTTGAACCCGAATCCCCACTCTCGCTTGAGTATGTCAAGACTCTTTTTCGATCTTGCGCATTGTCAGATTCGTTGATCCAATCATCTGAATTTTCGAAATATTCCTTTTCAGCTGCTTCTCTGTTTCTCTTTTGTGCACGAGTTTCACGACGATCTTCCGCTACACTTGGTATAGCGAGCTGAATGGCTGACTTTGAAGCTTTGCCTTTGCCTCGTGTTACGACAAGCACTTGCGCTGTGGGATCACATTTGTTATAATTATCCTCCCTTTCCTGCTTTTCTGCTAACTCGTAGAGTTCGGCTCGAGGCAATTCGGAGTTGATTTTACCTTGTCCAATTATCGGATTCCGAGACAAGGCATCTGCCGGAGCGTTTACATGCCCTAGTCGATACATTACGTCGAATTAGTCAATTCAGCCTTTAATCTGTTAAATCGTAAATCGGGCTTATTTGTTGTATAAAAATGCTTCAGAGGTTCATGATCAGTTACGACCGTGAACTTTTTTCCATACAAAAAGCATCGAAATTGTTCTTTTGCGAATACAACCGCGCTCAGCTCCTTATCGTAGGTACTGTATCGGAATTCGGGTCCCCTCAAGCAACAAGAAGCGTATGCGATGGGACGATGGGCTCCCATCTTGACGACATCTCCTTCGTCCTCCTCGGGTTGGCTCAATACACATCCTACGGCGTTGTCGCTTGCGTCCGTCATTACCATGAAAGTTCTATTTGGATCGGGTGCAGCAAGAACTGGCCCTTCGCAGAGTCGACCACGTAAATCTTCGAATGCCCTTTGTTGTTCCTCTCCCCAAACAAAGTCGACCTTAGGAGCTTGGAGATAGGTTTTGCGATCTTTGCATAATCTTTGACAAATCGCCGATAATAATTTGCCAATCCTAAGAATTGCTTGATCTTCTTTTGGTTTGTCGGTGCTGGGTATTCTCGGAGTGCTTCAAGCTTCTTAGGATCCATACGAATGTTGCCATTTCCGGCAATGTGCCCAAGTATATGAGCCTCGCGCTGAAGGAATTGGCATTTGTTCGACTCGATAGTTAAATTAGCTTCGTCGAGTCTTTTCATTAGACGACGAAATTTCACGCCATGCTCTTCGAGTGTTGATGCAAACACAACAACGTCGTCAAGATATACGTACAAATCGACGCCTTGTAGACCCGCGAGAACGAGGGCCATTAGACGCTGGAATGTGCAAGGTGCGTTGCGTAGGCCCACGCCCATGCGATTATATTCATAATGGCCGTATGGTCCTGAGAATGCTGTCTTCGCAGCGTCCTCTGGGTCCTTGCAAATTTGATAAAAGCCTTGGCGTAAATCTATTGCTGTTATATAGATGGCGCTAGCTACCGAGTCTATAATATCGGTTGTCATCGGTAATGGGTAGCTATCCCCAACAGTTATTTCGTTGAATTGCCGAAAATCGGTGACTAGGCGCGAACGTTTCTTTCCGTCGGGGCCTGGTTTCTTAGGAACTATCCATATAGGCGAGCTGTATGGAGAATTGGATTCTTTTACGATGTCTTGATCCAACAGAGATTGTACCTGTCTCTGCACTTCCTCCTTTACAGCCAGTGGGTGCCGATATCTCTTAACACGTATCGGTTCGTCGGTAGCAGTTTTTATCTTATGAGCAACTAAATGTGTAGCTCGGAGTTTTTCTCTGGGTAGTCCGAACAGACGCGGACGTTCCTTGATACCTTTATGTGCTGCGTTTCTTCTTCGGTATGCCCTTCAAGGGTCTTGGGATCCAGTTGCTCATAAATTAAAATTGCTCGGTCCTTAGCTTCACTACCAGTAGTATTATAAGTATAGTATAATTGTTTTCAATATTATCAGTATCAATGTCATAGGTCTCAATTTCTTCGGTCATGGTTTCTTAAGGTTCCAGTGTGACTTTGGGTGGCTTAAACATTATAGGTTCTTCAGTAATGTTGATGCATTCAGCATATGCTCTTCCATTGTAGATGACCGTCACCAAGTTGCCAAATAATAGTCGCGGTCCTATATCTTGGAGGAGAACAAATCCGACATCTACCTCTGGATTCATAACGCGAGTATAAATGACCTTCTTACTCTGAGGCGGTATGACTAACTTATCTTCTAAGGCGAAAGGTATAGTAATATGAGAAAATTCTAGACGCTTCTTGGTGGCATTAACTTGACCACCATATTCCGCAAAAATATCCCATCCAAACAGACCATCTGTTGAGATTGGGAAGTCATCAGGCACTACATGCAACACACATTCTAATCCATGCAAATCAGTCTTAATTTTGCCTAGAGTGTAGCTTTCTCCGGGTATACCGCCCGAAATACTGACTACGTGTTGTTTATCTATAGGCGTATTGAGTGTAACTCGGCTTATCTTGATCGTCGAAATTTCGGCTCCAGTGTCCACGTAAAAGCTTCCTAATCCGTCAACTAAACTCGAACTCTTCAGCTCTATGATTGGTCACCTTTGTCTCACGGTTGCCAAGTTGATGGTATAATGTGCCAGTGGAACGATTTTCTTCGGTTCGTCTATGTTGTTTACTGGCCCGATATCTTGGTTGGACATCGAGCCTCCTGGAAGTTTAAAGTACCGGTGCTATTTCCGGTTGCATGACGTTCTTCGCTGGACTGACGCCGTATGTCATGGTCACCTCTCACGGTATCACGGCGGCTGTCACTTGATCTATCACGGATGTTAAAACGATCGGGGCTCCTATGTTTATCTCTATTCCGATCGTAACTCTTTTCTCTGTGGCGATCATTGCTTTTGTCTCGATCCCCGTACCTTTCCTTGCTTCGTTTACGATCGTCATTCCTGTATCTATCATTACTCTTGTTTCTATAGTCGCCCTGGTACCGATCTTTGTTTCTACCTCGGTTATCGCCACGGTATCGATCATTACTTCCGCTGCGATTATCATTTCGAAATCTATCATTGCTTCTATTCCGATTGTCGTATCTGCCTCTATCATTACTCTTATCACGATATCTATCATTGCTTCTATTGCGGTCATTATAGCTATATCTATCGCTACTTTTGTCGCGATATCTGTCGTTACTCTTTTCACGATACCTATCGTTACTCTTTTCACGGTATCTATCGTTTCCTCTATCATAGTTTCTATCGTTGCCGTTTCAATTGTTGTAGTGTCTATTGACCCTATGTTTCGGTCGATCTCTATGGTCGTCGCCGTTGCGATTGCCTTCGCGATTGCGATTATCAGCTGGCGATCGAGGGTCTCCAATTTCTTGCTGACTACTACGAGTGGCTCCGGTGTCAACATGTTGCTCCTCTGCTGACGCACAGGTTTCAGATTTCTTGTCGAGGTTTTTCATGCTGACCTTTCCACTTTTTACGGCTCGCTCGAGAGCGTAGCATTTCAGGTACTCATGACCTGCGATTCCGCAATATAAACAACTTTTGGTGTCGCAGCGTTTCCTGTGATAGGTCTCTTCAAGGTGACCGCTGGCGCGGCAATAGTTGCAAATTTCTTTGCTGGTCATTGCCCGAACTCTTGCTGAGTCAAATGACCCTGAGTACAGCTGTGACGCACTTAGAAATTACGAATCCTGTACTGGGCGAGTATTTTGCCTTGAGAGATGCATGAGCAGTTCTGTAGTCCATGGTGGAGGGTTTCGAGAATCTTCGCGATAACGCTCTCCGAACTGTCGAGCGCTCGATTTATCCTTGATTTGACTGCTTCATTTATGGCTCCGCGGAGCGACCTTTGGATTTTTACAGCGTACTTGGTGTTGTAAATTTCCGCTTAATCCTAATAAAAACTGTTCTAGTGCTTACGCGTCGACATTGTACTTACATGAATTTCTTTGCCATTCCTGTATCGATCTATCAGAATAATAGATATTGTACAGTCTGTTGTAAAGAATTTCGACGCGTAACCCATAGTCTGCGGCACTCTCGCCGGTTTTCTGACTTATCACTTTTAATTTCGCTAGCACTCTATCCGCGTCTCCTACGATGGAATATTGCGTAGAAAGATCTGCTAAAAGATGTTCTATAGCGTTATATGCATTAAACGAGGGACGAAGCCTTCTGCAGCTTTTCCTCGGAATTTTGATGCCAAGCTATTGATGATAACTCTTTAGCTCGTGGGACCGTACGCTTGCGCGACGTCACGAATTGCACGGCAGAATAATCCTAGCAGGTCTAGATTACCATCGAATCGATTGTAAGGCCTGGTATGGCAAAATCGGCCATTGATTTCCCTGCGGTTCTCTATTTTCGAAATTTCCTCGAGTACCGAAGTTGTTCAGATTTTTCCCATACGGATCGAGACGAGGAGGGTTGTCGAATGACGTGTGCAATTATTGTTTCGAGGCGTGTTCGTGTTGTACGCGTACATTTGGGCGTTATGCGGTGGCGCTTGCGGCTCCTGTTCCTCCCATGGATCAACATTATCCTCGTCGCATTGTTGATTCGGAATCAAATAGGAGCCTGTTATATCGCCCTGAGTTGTCCTGCTATCATTGAACGGTCCTTGAGTTGGCAGTGGGGGAGGTGGAGGTAATCCGTTGTAACCGTTGAAAGACGATTCGTTTCGATTATTGATATTGATACGCGAATCTTCCTGATTATCGCTTTGGTATCTATTGTCCCGCCGTCCTACTGTAAGCCACGGTGAGAAAAATCGGCTATGCTGAGACTGATAACCTCTGTCATTCGGAAAAGCGGATTTTCCGTTTAACTCGCGACCAAAACCGCTCACGTTTCGCGCACCACCATGATTGTGCGCACCTGCAAAGGTGTCATGGGTACCTGGGGTTTTCGAAAAATCTCTTGAGAAATTTCTATCGCGCTCCCTTTGCTTATCTGACATCTCGCCCATCCACATTTTTCAGGGAGAATTCGTCGGTACGCGGAATTGCTTTGGGTGAGCGCCTTCGGTACGAAGATCCCGCAACAGTAATTTTTCAAGATCTAATGATAGATTTTTTCTAACATCAGTTAGTAATTTAAGCATGTACTCTTTACATTCCAAAGCCCATTTCTGGGTTTCATTGTCGTTCCGATACTTAGGATCGTCTTCAACAATCGCTAAATATTTAAGCGCATCAGTAATAGACTGCTCGGTCGGGCATCGCACGGCGCATTGGACGGTAAAGAGTGCCGCGTAAGTTGAATCTACCCTTGGAATGGAATTTAGTCCAGACGTGTACCTATCTGGTGGTAAATCCGGTTCGTTATTACGATTGATGGTATTATCTATCTCGTTATCGGCGGATATAATGCCGTCGGTCGCTTTTGCAGCTTCCATCGTTTTCGACGGAGTTGGTGTCATTGCGCTCTGATGAAATTTGACGCGTTATCAGTGAGACAATCGACAAGAATGCAGCTACTTGAAATAGAATGCCGCTACTTAAAATCTGAAGCCTCACGGCTTGTGACAAGTTTTGTGAATTACTTGTAAGTGTCGATTATCTGATACGTAAGACGAGATGGTATGACGTCAAGTTGGCCTCACTTCTATTCCAAATGGGCGCGTGTTTACCACGGAAGGACGTATAAGGGATAATTCTTAGAGGTACTTATCGTTGCAGTGCCACGATTGCGAGTGCTCGTACAACACTAGACATCCTTCCTGTCCTTCCTTCCTGTCTGTGTATACGTGTGTCGCAGACCATCAAGTAGGACATTGCCGTAGCCGTCCTTGATTCTCTCTTCAACTTGCTCGAGTACACCGGGGTCGCCAGCCTCTACCAGTGCAGCACACTGCCCTTAACAGTAAAGTTTGTATGTAACTGTTATGTTTTAATCTCGTTATGTGAGTGTATTTTTGTATGTTGGTACCCTTTATCTAGCCACATGTAGAGTGTACTTTTTGCAGACCGTAGAATAGGACATAATCGTAGCTATTTCTGACGTCCTTCTCCACTAGGTCGGGTCCACCAGGGTCTCAACACTCTGCCAGTGCTATATATTTCAATTTTTTTTATTATTGTTATTTAGAAAGTCAATTTTATCTCTGTAGTAGAATATGACAGCATAGTAGTCTAGTATTATATATATATTAGGGAGGCTTCGCCTCGCTGCGCGCTCCGCCCCCCGCGAATAAGAATCGTTAATATGCTGTCATATTCTACTACAGAGATAAAATTAATCTTGATAAATAACAATAATAAAAAAATTGAAATATATAGCAATGGCAGGGCGTTGCGACCCTGGTGCACCCGATCTAGTGGAGGAGGATGTCAGGAATGGCTACGGTTATGCCCTACTCTCCGGTTTGCGAAACAAGTGCACCATACATGTGCGAAACAAGTATACCCTACAAACATATATCTACTAACTACTATAAAGAAATATCGTCGTCGCCGCCGTGTCGTATCCATATCTCGAAAACTAGCCGTTATTGCTAGGATAATAATCCCAATGGGCTTTGTAGAACGATAACCTCCTTGGGACTTTTAGGATGATGACCCAGTGGGGTTTCTAGGATAATAACCCCATTGGACTACTAGGATAATCACCCCTTTGATAACCTACCTTCTTACTAATGAATATTTATCTTATAAATAAAATTTTAAATTCTAAATAAAATTATAGATTTCTGTTTTTAATAGAAGGTTGAATGTCATAGTTTTCATTGTCTACCATTAGTATATTACTACACTAGCGGACCCGTCGCGGCTTCGCTCGTGTAGATTCCTCAAAATAGTTTTCACCATTAAGTAACAAATTGATAGTCAGTATTAAATTATTAAATTATATTAAATAGCGATTTTTCAAAAAACACAATTCACTTCAGTTCATTCCCTAAATGATTGAATTTTTAAGAACCCCGTCTTAGTGGGAATCTACGTTATATGACCGATCTTCCCTGTGAATTTTAGCTTTTTAAAAAATATGGTTTTGGCTGTAGGCATGATAGAACGATTTTGGCTACGCATATATATATATATATATATATATATATATTAAAATGTGATTAAAGTTGAGGTACCAAGCATTTATTAGGACAGATTGATAATTATTCGATTAAATGTGATTAAATATCATATTATGTTTTACTGGAAAATATTGAAAAGTATTAAAAAAACGCTGTCAACGGCATTGGGGGAATGCTTCATTGAATAGAGACGTGAAATGCGGTTCAATTTTTTAATGATGATATGATTGTTTCAATTGATTTCAGAGGTCCACTAAATCAATTGCTGCACTTTTCAAGTGAAAAGTACGAAATTATTAAAAAATTAAGCTTTCGAGATATCGGCTGTAAAAGAATACGAAATTCTTGAAAAACTGTGCTTTCGAAATAGATGCTGAAAAAAAATTTCTACTTGACTGATCTTACAAATTTTT
>JAWWMK010032686.1:0-13557 GCA_035047105.1 Galeopsomyia nigrocyanea
GAAAATATAATAATTTCGAGCGTAACCCCGAGTTTTTAATTTGCCAAAACCCGAACGAAGTTATGGCAGTTTTTTTGCGGAATTGGCCATATGTGTATATATGAGCTATGAAAATTTTGATGGTTGCTTATCAGACAATGCACTTGTTTGTCACACGAGATTTTTTTTTTTGTCTTTTCGCGAGTGATGAATTTTATTTGATTTTACAGAACTGGTTGTCGGAATATCATCAGGAAATGATAGTATAAATTTTTCGCATTCTGCATCGTCGAACATTCGCATACCCGTTAAAAATAGCAATGATTCATGATCGAACCAAGAATATACAATTCGAAGATTTATGAAAAAGAAAAAAAAACGCGACATACAACGGAAAACGAAACACAATCGTCCCCAATCAATCAGCTGTACATCTATCTATGCAGTATATACCTTCGGAGAACCTAAATACCGCAGCAATATAGCAGCCGACACTGAATAATTGCGATTGTTCGTTGTCGGTCACACACATATAGACAGTGCATAGAAGCCCCTCGGCAGAAGAGTTTATATGTGTGTGTATATAATGTAACCTTGCTTCGTTTTCACGCGCGCGCGATTGACCCGCTAAACGCGGCAATTGGGTGGCACACATTATCATATTCTGAAGAGGGGGAGAGAGAGAGAGAGAAATTATTCGACACGTGTATGCACGTCGATGAAATATTATACTAATATTCATTTGTCGTTTGTCGTGTGTGTGCGAGTATATGGAATGCGTAAAGGTTGGAATTTTTAAATTGCACGAGAGCGTTTTGCAAAAGTGTGGTTACCAAACGTTGTATGTATGTATGTATGTGTTCGAGAATGAATGTAGGTTGGTTAGAGAGAGAAAAAAAAATAGAAAACAGTGTAACTAACTATTGACCATCGCGTTGTATTTGTGTGGTTTTTAAACGTTGCGTGGTCATTGACGTGCAAATTCATGTCATAAGTGAGGCAGAGGTTATTTTTCTTTTTGTTTATGGAAAAGTTTTGTGTATGTATTCGAATGTTTAAAAACTCACTTTTTATGATTGATTAGAAAACATTCGAGTCACGAGAAGGTACTATCGTTTTAAGAAAATAAATTGCGACAACGATGATTTTTCATCTATGTTCAAGCCAAAATATCGTCTGCCTATGGTTCAGCAATTTTGATATATTCAAGTTCTACAAGATTTTACAAATCCAATTGTTTCCAAAAATTCTTGAAAATTTCTTCTATACTTTTCATTAAGGCCCCCCTGGACATGTATATAGATATAAAAACACGTGTAAAAAAGGAGGCCTTTTGCTCCATGATTATTCTTTCATGAAACAAAATTGGGATTCGACAGATTTATGACATACCTTTTGGTATGTAGTTTGCGCTAAAGCAATTCCGGATAATTCTGTGCAGCCATTTAATCAGAAAAAAAATTAGAAATTGAATAGTAAATCCAGCTGTCATCGATGTAAACAAAACAAATGTGAGCGCGCTCTTTGTTTATTATTGATTTTATAACCTGAGTTTTGATCGTGATTTTTGGGATGTTTTTCTGATAAAACGGCTGCACAAAATCATTCAAAACTGCTTTGGCGCAAACTACATATAGCAAAAGGTATTTGTCATAAATCTGTCGAATCCCAATTTTCATTGCATCAAAAAATAATCATGGAGCAAATGGTCGCATGTTTTCACACATATTTGTATATCTATATACATGTCCGGGGGGGCCTTAATTTGTTAAAAAAGGAAAGAATGTTGCGTATGACATATATTTGAATGTTTAAAAACTCACTTTTCTATAAATAACTTCAAATTATTGATTAGAAAACATTCATTCGTACGTTTCTAGATATACTGTTTGCATTCATATTGCCAATTAAAGAACTATTTCTCATCAAGTTCATTGTTTTTTTATTACGAATAAGTACTTCATTTCAAATACACGATAAAAAAGTGCGAATTGTACTTATCTTTTTGAAAAACAAATTATATCAACGCGGAACTTTTCCCTGATTCAACCAGTCAACCTTCAAAATTGATATGATACGCAGCCCGGAAGGAAAATTTGATTCAGTTGTTTTCGGCAGAATTACTGCAGTTCATTGGATAATGACAATTTTCATAATCATTGAATTGGCTCATTGAAATGACGCTTATGAGTGACGACAATATTCCACTCGATTATTTTTTATGAAACCTTGCGAAACGAATGAAAAAATATATATCTAGATTCGCAATTAAATAAACACAGAGACGATTTAAATACGCTGCTGTAATTTACGTAATTACTACTCACGCGATATTGTATAACACTCGAAAAAAAAAAAAATTTCTTTCACTTAGTTAATAAAATTATGCATTCACTATTGATCGACGTAATAAAATCCAAGAACGTCATCAAAATAATACCAAAACAAGCGCATAATTCAAAGCGACTTTGAAATTTTTTTTATCAAAAAACAATAAAAATCACACGCTAAGCACACTATAAAAACTCCATATAAAATCGAGATAAACAAAACTCAATGCAATTTTTCCTCCACGTGCAAACTTCCTCCCAAGAAAACAACATCATCATTATCATCATCATCATCAGTGATGCACGAGTTTCTCATCGGTAAATTCCAACGAAATCCCAAAAACCTGACTCATCTCTTTGTCTATGAGCTGTATATATATCCAGGGCATTGTGTCATTCTTTCTATGTCTGTAACTATTCATTGCTTGCGCAATAACGTATATATAGAGTATACTATACATATATGTCGCGTGCACGCCTAGGATGAAACGCGTCAAGTCGATCGGAATATTTTTCTACCTATCCGCGCGTATACAAAGTTGAATGAGCTCTTTGCGAATATATGTAATACAGCGGCGGAAATAATTTTCGAATCTTCGCGCAAACGAAAGTTTAATAATCTTCCGCATTGTTAAGGCAACCGTAGCTGTTATGATTTTCGTTTGGTACATAAAGATCCATTACCGGTAATTAGTTTTTACATAAATGTCGAAGAGAGAGAGAGAGAGAGAGAGAGGAAATTATTATCCGCATCGGACGTCGTAATTGCGATTATTATAAACGCGAGGAATGCTTTTGAAAGAAGACTAACTACAATTAAAAAAATAGTTTGATGTTGTTATCGTAAACGATTATTGTTTTGTATCCTGGCGTTATACAATAAACGGATGGTATATATCTCGCGATTATCCAATGTTTGTATAATTTCGTACACAACGTAAGATTTTTTTTTCTCTCATTTATAATTATTATATTTCATGACTTTTTGTTCACTCGCTGTACGATAGTTTCTTCAAAACGATACTGTAATTAGAAAATGATTCGATAATTTGTACTCAAAGTCAACAAAAAACATTTAATCACTATAACTTTGCCGCTTAATTGATATAATTTCCACTCTTTTACGTAAAGTCGATCAATAACGAACATTAATAAATTCCACACAAAAAAAACGAACAACTTTCCCAAAGCAATCAAAAACTTTGTGTGTACTTCGACCTTTACCTTCACTCTCCACTCACCCGCACCCGCAAACTCTCCTAAGAAGTTCAATTACAAATTCATGGTGTATATAACACGCATGACGTTGGAGAAAAAAAAATTCATCATCAGCTTCGTGACACACTTCCTGATTACATTACCACACACAGACACACATGTGCAAGCTAGCTAACCCACGTAAAAAAGTGACTTTAATTGCTGAGCTTTTGTGCCTCAGCAATTGTATGTGTGTCTTCGACTTTCAAGGCTCCTACTATGCAATTTAAATGCAGATTCCTTCATTTTTTTTTCTTCTTCTCTCACTTCGATATTTCATAACAATCGAGAGCGCAGGAGGCACTCTCAACGTTGAGTAACGTCGCTTTTATGCGCCGGTGTGTATATTTTGTGTATATCGGTAGTCTATAATTTTAGGATTGTTTGTTCATGGTAGCGCGAAGCTGATAAAACGAGATTTTTTATTTCATCCGCGTCGCGTTTTTTTTATGCTAATTCGTACGGATTTTTGAAGAAAGCAGTGTTGCTGCATATAAATACGTGCACAAAGTTGTGATTTCTTTTTTCTTCGACGAAGTTACTCGAACGCTGTTTTTTATAAGATTATACGTACAACAGATTCTGGAAAGACCAGACAACGAAGACGTAAAAAAGAAGGAAATACCCCATAGTCGCGAAAGAGAGAGAGAGAGAGAGAGACAGAGAGAGAGAGAGAGAGAGAGACGTTGTTTGTCAACCATGAAAACCAGTTTTTCGGGACGTGGTCCGGCTACGTGATTTTTTGCACGATGTGAATGTTGGGGAAAAATCTCTCTCTCTTTCTCTCTCTATAAATACCGAGGGCGAATGCACTTGACGAATGTGAATCCTCAAAGAAGATTTTTAGCAATGTAGAAAAAACAAAGATACGTTGAGTAAATAGAAGAACCAGTATGGTATCTCATTTTTTTTTTTTAAATCTTTTTCACGGTGCGACTTTTAGAGGTGAGAAGATAAATTTGTTCGCGCTTTTGTTCGATTGGTTCAAGGCGAAGTTGTAAAAGTGCAATTGAAATAAACCATCGGGAGTTATATTGTCGTGCTGGCAGTTAAAAGCAACGTGAATTCTTTTTTTAATTAAAGTCGTGCTGGTATTTTATGAATAATGCGTTTCAATCGATAATGATTGATGATTGAGTTTTAAATCTGACCAATTTTAAGGATTCTTAAACTTTTTATTTTTAAATCGCACTTCCTTTCACCGAAAACACACGTGCGCACACGCCATTCACCTTTCAGCGTTTTAATTCAATGAAAAAACCACTCCCTAAATTAAAGAAACGAGCCCTCGCTTTTGTATGCCTGGTCCTCCATAAAAAAAACTCTCCATTCATGGCAATTATACCCACCATAAAAGTCCATTATCCCGCCAAAAAAAAAATAAGAAAAAATTCTTGTGCGAGAATTAGCACCTGTAAAAAAAAAACAAGGCTGCACCACCTGTGTACACACTCTCTCTTGAAAAAAACCAGTCTCTCGAGACGCGACGACGATGTGAAATGCAATCATTGTCTCGAAGGAATATAACTGATAATTACTGGGGCGCACGAAAGATGCAGTTTTGCTAATGAGGATGCATTGCTGCGCGTCATTATAAAGAAATCTTGTGTATACATTGTCGTCGGCGTATTATAGCTTTGGAGTAAATTTTATTACATGAACAATGTGTGTAACCTAAATACTTTCTGTAATTTTTATGGATTGTTATTTGACTTGAAGATCGATTTATTACACTACAAAAAAAAATCTTATTTTTGCTGCATGCTTAAACGACTATACACTTAATTTAAGAAATAGATAACCGAAAATTTCTTATTTTAAGAAAATTTCCAATTTTGAGTAAAAATATTACTTAAAATTAGTACCCATGGTTATTCTTTTAAGCAAAAATTTCTTATTTTGACATACTTCTTACACTACAAAAAATATTTCTTATTTTAAATATGCAGCAAATTTAAGAACTTTCGCATTTTTCGTTTTTTTCGTGATTATTTGCAATTATCAGGATCAATCTTTTTTGAAATTTTCTTGTAATAAGGAATAAGACCTACTCATTTTTACATCAGTTTTCCAGCTACTTCATTAAAAAACATCGTGTTCTTAAATTTGCTGCATACTTATTTTAAGAACTTTTTTTTGTAGTGTATAATAAGTAATTTTTCGTTCTTATTTCGTATAAGCAATACATTTTAAGTAAAAAATCTGTATCCAAAGAGTAAAATAAGAAATTTGTCTACTTGCAGAAGACATTATTTTTTTTCTTTTTCGGTTTTAGTTGAAAGTAATAATGAGAAAAATTCTTTCATTACAAGAACCGCGATTGTGCTCAACTGTGCGCTCGAATGAGCTTTTTTGTTGCTTATAGTAACGAAGAATTAATATTTATATCGCGATGTAAATTGTGTGTTGTCAAATTAAGAAAACTATTTCTTAAAATAAAAAGTAAGGGCATGGTATTTCATCTGAGAGGAAAATTACTTAAAATAAGAAAAATTTTACTAAAAGTAAGAAAATATTTTTCTCATTTTAAGCATACTTTTAGCCTTCTTATTTCTAGTAATACGCAGTACTTATTTTTGTTGCATGCCATTTTAAGAACAAATTTTTCTTATTTTAAGATTTTTTTTTACTGTGTACGAATGGAGTTATGATTGACGCATTTCATTACTGTTTTTTTGTTCTCGAATGCTATAACACAATCACACATTGAATATAATGCTTTAACTTCCTTTTAACAGCGTTCGCGAGAAAAAAAAATTAGAAATCGATACTGTTTCAAAGATAGCTTTTCGAAGAAAACCTCAATTGGTCGTTTATACGAGAAGCTTTTTTTTCTCCTCTCCTTCCCATGCGCATGTATATCATATACAGCGCAGAGAACGAGAGAGATTTCACTTGGCATTTTTGCATGAAACAACACTTTAAATAGTCATTTCATTGGAAACATCCGAGGGATATAATTTGCAAAACGGTAGCAGCAGCAGTTTTTCGCCATAAAATGGCTTTTAGAAAGTTTGGATTCCCAGGGACTTATGCAAAAATAAAACTTTTCACCTCTCACTTTGGCTTGAAACAATAGTGTGTGGGTACTATCGACACGCGAATTTTCCTTTTTTTTTAATTATAAAACACGATGATTTACTTTGTCAAACAATCGTGTCAAGGATGTAATATCGATGGTAACGAAAAAATTTCTTCTTTTTTTTCATTCGATATATTTCATCCGCGTATGAGAACAGCTCTTATCTTTTCAAATCAGCGAGGATAAATATATATATACGTAGCATTACACGCGTGCGACGACTCTCTCGCTTACGTCGATCAACTAGTTTTTCCTGAAATCCTTCGAGTTCCCTCTTCTCTCAAGAGGTAAAAAAAATAACAATTTTGCTCGTGCAAAACCCGATTATTTATGACAATCTCTTTTTTTCCAAAAATCTGGTCCGTTGACTTTTGTTACCCAAAAAAGAGAGACGTAGTAATAATTAAATCTTCATTTTTATTTAAATTACTCGGTTTTACGTGCTCGAAGTGTACATAAGGTACGACATTGTATTTTTGATTGATTTTAAAGCGGACGACATTGCGCAACGCTTTTTACGATTCTTTTTCAAGAAGTAAAAATCGACGAAAATTTTTCTTTTTCGTTCGATGATGCAAGAAAATCGATTGAAAATCCAACGCTTATATCGATGATGAAAGTAAAAATTCCCATTTTTTCCAAACTTTCACGAGGAGGTCAAAGAACTTTTTTTCTTTCTTTATATCTTCGAGCTATGTCTTGATTTATTTGAATCTTGATTCTCGTATATACGACAGATGCATGTGACCATTCAAAAAGGAATTTTTTTTTCTCTACTGTAATTAATCACGTTGCACATTCGATGGTATTTTTTTTATTAGAAATAATTAAATAACGAATTAATAGGTATCTAAGTTTTCAATTAACTTTTTTATACGATACTACTTCGTGATATAACTAACATTGTATAAAACCACGAAATAAAAAATTTTAATCACCAACAGCATCCAAGATAATAATCCCATCAGCGTTTTTCTCAAAATTCATCACTTTCATAACTTAAATATCTTCTTTCAACATACGTCCATTCAGCAAATAATAATTATAGTAAAAAAAATGAAACCCTTTCCAACCTATAAAACACACCCATTACCAAATATATATACTTGAAAATCTCTCGATATGCAAACATATGCATCTCGAAAGAGCTCGAGGCGATATTTTGTCGGATTCACCGATAAAAGCCGAAGGTCAAGCTCAAACCAAACCTTCAAGGATATTACAGCTTGTATATGAGTCTGTTGTATCCAGTAGAACGAGTCCGAAGAAGAAGAAGAAGAAGGAGATGTAATATGAGAGAGAAATAGCCTTCTCTCGACGATCCTTGGGAAGGACGCAGCAAATCGGTCAACGGCCAATATTATTGTCTGTGTGTGTATATATCGTTATCGGCATATTATTATTGAACTGGGTCGCGACGCGTGCGGATTTCCAGTTTTATTTATTTATTTTTTTTTTTTTTTTGGGCTGGGCCTGTTGATAACGGGAGGATTTTTTTCTTCATTTTTTGGGAAAGTGAATGTTTAATTGAGCTGTTTTTTCGTGGATTATTGAAGGTAAAGTATTTTTTTTGTATGTGAACGACGGCGACGGGAGAAGAGAATGTCTTGTTTTTATAAACGGATAATCACACCGAAATAAATTTCGCAATTTTAGCTTCATAAATATGTCAGTAGATCGATTATCAAACGAATAATTAGTGATTTAAATGTCTAAACTTCGATAAAAAAACATATTTCATTGCTATTTATTTATTCTGTGCAAATTCGTAATTCGATTTTTTATCCCCACTATCAATCTTCAATCTCCATCAGCAGGTAATTAAAAACGCGATATATTCTCTGAAAAAAAAACACTAACAAAATGAAATGACGTTTATCTCTCCGGCAATGACATGCGCGTAATCGCTTTGTAATTTTGCGAAAAATATGCGCGACATACAAAAAAAAGGGAAACATTAATCACCATGAAAAAATCACATAAATAAAACACCTCTATTTTCCTTTATTACGCGAAACAAACGTTAACTTTATACCCGCACGAATACCCAAGCGAGAGCAAACGTACATACATTCGCGCAATTCATTAAGAATGATTGCACCTGCGCGTACAAATCGCTCGCCAATTAAACAAAAAAAAAAATCCACCCTCGCGCGGTGCACGTATACTTTTCTATGAAGAGAGAAAGAAGAAAAAAAAATTACACGTGTTACCCAACCGAAAGACAATTCGTGAAGCTATATATACACGCGGATATGCTTTTGCACACACATACACGCTAAGAGAGCTCTTCTAACGAGATGCCGGATTCCTTGAAAATTGAGCGCGCGGCTGCTACCAGATAATAATCGAAATTCGCGCGCTCGCGCAGTTCGTCGGGAATTTGAAAAAAAAAGCGCGAATTTCTGCCACAAATCCTCGTTATAAATGAGCCAAAAGAATAAAAGAAAAAAATTCAATTGTGCGCGAGAATTATTTTTCAATCAAGTGACAGATTAAGTGTATATCGTGAGAAGAAGTAGGTAAAGGTGTTAATAATAACCCGTCTGGCAAATCAAAGTATAAAGGTGTGCGTGTGTGAGTTGGCATATTACACCTTGGAATGAACGATGAGCGATAGATAAGACAATGAAGTTGTGTAATTTTCGTGGTGTGGAATCTCACTTTAACAACACGAAAGTATATATAGGACTACAGTATCATTATACACACACGGATGAGTCATGGGAAAAGAAGGACCTTCTTCCCTGTCGTTCTCCAAATGACCCTTAGAAAAAACAAACAATGACGATTCCAAGCAGCCTGAGAATTTCGAAAAAAAAATCCAACATGCTACTTTTGAGAATCGTCAACATCCTGTTTCGCGAAAAATAAAGTGTAGGGATACCGATCGCAGTTCTTATACCGATCGAAGTCCGGAAGAAGAAAGCTTCTCTCACTCGCAATAGAATATTATTATAGTAGTAGGCAAAAGACATAGTAAGCGACGCCAAGTCGCGGTTCTTTGCGCTCTCTCTCTCTCTCTCTCTCTCTCTTTCATAGTGTTTGTGTGTGCGAGAAGATACCTATATATATAAAGGCGCGAGAGAGTTTTAAGCTTAGAAGGCGGCTGTTGGCGATCGGAAAAAGGAAAACCCGTTCTCCCACTGGCGTCTATACTACGATATAGTCTCTCTCTGTGCACCACTGTGTATATATGTTGGTTATATAGCGCATTCCTATCCGCGAGCGTCGCTAGTATCGCATATCTCGTATAATATACTCTATACATTTTACTCGTACACACCGAGACAAACAACACACTCGTTTGATTGGTTTATAATATAAAAGGACTATATAATACATGCTGTCCGAAAAACATGAATGGAAGGCGCGCTGTCTGGTTTTCCTTTCGCGCGATTTTTCCAACATGGCGCGTGTCCGCGACACGATTTTGCAAACCACCCGTCGTGTATAACCGTGCGCGCACAGCAGGATGAAAACTTTTTCTTTCTTTCTTTCTTTTGTTTTTTTCGTTTTAACTCACCTCGTAGGCCGCCATTTCGGTAACACATTTTCTTGACCTTTCTTTTCTTCTTCACATTTGGTATCACAATCGTTCTCCTTGTGTTGACACTCTGAAGACAAACGTTCGTTTATTGTGATTCTTCCACGGAGAATAAATCGAGACACACAACGGCGGCAACAACGACGACGACGTTCGGCACAGCGCGAGAACGCGACACTGGACGGTTGGCTATAATATCCACACTCCCGGAGAACACACACACTACTCTACAGTTGCTGCTCTCTCTCTCTCTCTCTCTCACTCTCTTACTCACAAGCAGCGAGTGAGAGGGAGAAGGGACACACAGGTATGCCACAGGTGCTAGAGAGCCGAACCAAATGCATGCCGATGGAAAGTCAACGGTCAGTTTACATGCTGTTGTGCTATATGTATATATGTATATTATATGTATATAGGTATACATATGTGTGTGTTTTTGTGTTGTGGGCGCGCGCGTGCGAAGCGAGACCATCAATGGGTCATGTTGAAAGTATATCCGCAGGTTCTTTTTTTTTTCTTCTTCCGTCGCGGGGAAGGGGAACACTTCGTGCCTGACGATTTTCTTTTCTTTCGAAAGTTGATTGTGTCGGGGTTTTAAAGGATGCACTTGTCGTGCGTGCCGTGGATTAGTCATCGCCGCGCGGTAGTATACTTTAAGATTTTATATTACCCGGTGAGGATAATGAGTTTTTGAAAAAAAAAAACAATTATCTGTATATACGAGTGCGAGGTGTTATTTCATATATATACACGCGAGATATTAAAAACGCATAAATCTTTATTATATAGGTATGTGAATTCCAATAATATATACGCAACCTAAATACCAGAACCCATTTGAATTATTCGAATCTAATCACTCGCGCGGTGCTTGCGTCGTCCCCCTATTGCGAAGTTGTCGAGCAAGTTTTGCCAAGTCGCGCGGTGTTTTTTTTTCTTCTTCTTTTTCTTCTTCTTTTAACGAATGCTCCACACATGCGTATATAAAACGAACGGAATTGAAATGTATACAATTCAATCAAATTATCCTCCTCCTCGCGGCCGATTTTTGTCCGTCGCTGAACTTAGAAATTCGAGATTGTATTTTCGTGGATTATGAGGAAGCCTTTTATTTCTTCTCTTTAAAGCCCGGGTATAAAATTTCACGAGGTTTAAATCCCCTTATACGCATGAGAAGCTAAAAATCAATATTATTAGTCGAAAGTTCGGTGCGTATACAAACGCACCAGTAAGGTTTCTATTTATACGTCGAGTGAATTTCACGTTATTGTAATAGCAAAGTACACTAAACGTTTGATGATACATAAGGAAATAATGAGGCTTCACTCGAAGATAAGATGTAAAAAATTGATGATTTAACTTGACGAGTTGAATCATAAACCAGAGAATAATTATAAAGTAAAGGAAAACTATCGACGAATTTACGATCGCGCGTTTAATTTTTGTTGAACCAATCGCAATATACACGAGCGTTTTTAGAAAGTAAAGAAAACACTCGGGAGCTCTTTATTAATCCACGAAAAAAAAACACCATAGTACGCTTCTCTCCACTCCCATTGTAAAATTTTACACAACGTTAGTACATACCTCCTTTAAGATTTTCCATTCCATAAAATTTTTTTTCGTAAAAAAGCGTACACCGCATCGTATATTTCTTTTTTTTTTCGTCCTCCGAAGGTCACAATCTCGCGCTCGGAATTTCGCGGCACAGGTAGGTTATATTATGCATCTTCGCGAAAAAAATATTGCATAATAGAGATACGCGCGGCGAAGTCGTTTCCGCTTCTGCGGTGATGAATGTGGCGAAGCGCATTTGTTATTGTGATTAATGGGCCTATTTTGACAAGTTTTGCATTCCTCGGGTTTCCAATTGAAAATGCTTGAAGATGCGTATACTTTACCTTTTTTTTTCTTCTAATTTCGAAGATAAGCCTTTGGGGTTTTTGAAACTTATGCGGTCGGCGAACGATTTATCGCGAGCTGCGAATATTTTTGCGCGCGAATGGTTATTTATAAGCAAAGTTATGCGAAACGCGTTTGTGTTTGTTGATGGACGATAACTCCGCTGTGATAAATGAATTAAGCGATCAAGGTATACGAACGCTTTCTTCGCGGTTATCAATATGAAAACGTTATCGTCGATTGACTAATAATCGAACGATCACATCCACTGATAAATACGTATTATTATTCATATACTTATTTATAGAACAAACATTAATATTTTGTATCTCAATCTATAATACACAAGAAAAACTGACTGCACTTCAAGTCCAATATTCCTTGCAAAAAAAAAAAAGTTACTCGAGCATGTAGATCGTCAACCTTGAAATAATCAATCACTCGTTGAATATTCCATGGAAAATGATCGCTCGAACAATCGAAATTATATAATTCCATATAATCTTCTATTAATTTATCAAGCGCACGCAAAAAAATATAATGAAGCCGAGGTATGTATAAAGCGTATTATCCTTAACCGCGACAGCTATAAGATGAAGCGAACTTACGGCATAATTTGCATGCTATTTACTCTTTCTCGACATCTTCCAATCGTCAATCACTTCGTAATACCATGCGGCATGTATATAATACGCAGACCTGCGAAAAAGTTACGCTTTTTTTTCTCGTGTACTTATACTCTCTTTTTTTGCGTGCACGCTTGTGGATCGTTTATCATTATCTTTCGTTGTTTAATCGAGACTAAATATATAGCATTAATTGTTGCCAATATCGATTATCACGTGTAAGTTGTTACGAAATCCCAGGTACTTATAAAGATTATCGATACATCGATACTGCAGATAATATTCAAATAACGTAGATATACAAAAATAATCATTTGATCTAAATAAGCAGAACTTCAAGTCTACGAGATCGTCGCATTAGCGAGATAATGCTAACGTGCAATAGTGATAATAACAAACAACGATAAAAGTGAACGATGGATCGAGAAGATTCGAGCTATATAAGAAAAACAATTTATTCCATCTCATTGAGCGAATCGTTGGAAATCACTATATATGTGATGTGTATATTGAGCAACGTACCGTGACGATGTGACAATCATCACCGGCTGCCTATATATATATATACATATACAGAGAGAGAAAGAGACGATGATCGGTCGCACACCAGTCTAATTGAGCGTCATTTGCTACCACATACAGGTATATATACAAAACGACTATATATACGACTTCGCGGAATACAGCATACACTGCAAATCGTCGGGTCAGCGGAAAAAGATCCCATATCCAACGAGTAGTTTCCGAAAATCCCACCTCCAGTTTGCCGAGACAAAAAATCACACATCCAATTTTTCAATCGGAAAATCACACATCCAATTGTTCGAGTTTGAA
>JAWWMK010032697.1:0-13557 GCA_035047105.1 Galeopsomyia nigrocyanea
ATATATTTTATGCACACAAGCTCCAACGAGAGCGTTATTTTTACTGCTTGCCAGAGGGAAAAGAATGGTTACGCGAAAAGTAATAATGTCGCGCGAATGTTTTTTTCGCTGTTTTCGGAGAAAATGCTTTTTATAGAGGGGGATTGATGTGGAATTGGCGCTGAAAGACCATTTTTTTTATTTGTGTAGTGAATTTTTTCTGAAAAAAGCTTTCAAAAGCCGTGAGTTTGTTTGTCCCATTTTCTCCGTGATATACACGGTTGAACCGGCTGTTTGAACAAAAATATTTTTTGTTTCTGGAAGGATTTCTGCGCAATCGATTAAAAAAGGAATATCATGCGTTTCCGATAGTTTTTCCGGTGTATACTCACCGTCAATTTAAAAAAAAAAACGAGCCAATTCTTTTGCCCTTTGACAAAAATACTGGTAGAGAAAAATAGAATGAATAACGCGCTGAAACAGCCGTGTCTACTCTCGTAATTTAACAAAACGACGTTGAAACAAGCGGCAATTTTCGCGTTTAGCTACTAAAACTATCTCCGTGACACACACGGAATCGTTTTTTTTTTATTTTTTTTTTCTCGAAAGTTATAAAGAGACTAACGAGGAATAACTAACTGGTTGATTACCAAATTGAAGTGATAATCCCCGCGCTCGTGTGGGTGAGAGTATAAGGAGAGTTACACACATACACACACACATACACGCAGAGTTCGCAGTCATTAGCACACTTGCTGCGCAAGCATAACGAACGTGAATAACGGTTAATTAGCGCCGGCTGCTACTCTCGCTGCCATATACTTCCATCCCCCCCCTATATACTGTTCATAAATTTATTTACCTGCTCTCTCCCTCTCTCGCACGTGTTGCTCTAATCTCGTACACATTTTTACGACGTATACTTTTATTTTTTACGATCGATAAATATGACGAATAGAGAAAATTATACCGAAAAGAACAAAAACAAAAATCGAAACGGCTGACGTAAAAAAAAAGAAGGAATCACGCGACGTATATACATTTATAGAAATTTATAAGGTAATCAGCAGGAATGCCAGTTCTTTTCTCTCTTTGATTAATCAATGATGATAATTCTTTCTCGCGCTCGATGTAGATCTTTTTAATTGTCTTTTCTGTGTGCGTGACCTAAATGAAAAAAAGAGTACGCGCTTTTTTTTTTCATTTGATATTTTAAACAAGCAGAACAGAAAAAAGAACGTTCCGCTTGATCCTTATCGGAATTGGAACGGCATGTACGTGAATCATTCTTCAAACAAGCGATTCAAGTAAATATTGCACAGCGCGCAATTTTTTTGCGTATACGCGAAATAAAGAAACAAGGAGATAAAGAGCACGTGAGTTGGAAAAAACAAAAGTATACTCTGAGAAAAATTAACAACGCGAAAGTTGTTGAAAAATAATTTTGTTTCCGCAACGATGGAACGGTATATGTGCGTATAACGAATAATAATAGAATTGAACATCATCCGTGAAAATTACATAAATCCGAGGAAGAGTGTAAAAGCCGATATATACTCGGAAGTACCTACTCGTATACATATAACTATACCGCGGATACATATATATCGAAAGTGTGTTCAGCCTCGAGGCTCGAAACGGCGAAAATGCTTTGCACGCGATTTAATTGCGAAGAATCGGGGGGGCGCGACTCACTCTAGTCTACTGGTATCATCCGCGTGTCGGTAGCGGGTGGTGGAGTGAGTGAGAGAGATAGAGAGAGAGCCAAGGTCAGGTGTAATCAATATTTCGGCTTCTGTCATGGAGAGTGCGCTGTGCGGGGGCGTCTCTCTCTCTCTCTTCGTGCATAATACGCGGCAAAAAGCGAAGGGCGGGGCGGCAGAGTCAGCGCAGGCCTTAGATATAACACTGAATATTCACCGACCGACCGACGTTTAATCCGATTATATATCCGCTCAAACACACGAGAAACAAAAAAAAAGAATTTTTTTTCTTTCTTTAGCTCTTGCGCGGGTTATGCATTTCAATGACGGGGAGGATTTGTCGGACATGAGAGAAGAGAGGACGGGGATTCTTTTCAATTAGAAGAGTGGCAGTGATTGAGAGATTGATCGGTTGGTTCCCCGCGAATAAAAAAAAACAAAATAAAATATAAAATCGATGAGATACAAGTAATTCTTGTGCAAACAAAAAACAATATAGGGAATTTCCAGGATCGATCGCGACGTAAAAGCAAACGACATGACACACAAATCAAATTGTTTGCCAATTCCAAATGATCGTTCGTATACACGGATCGATAAATAACATGGGGGCATAACAGCGGGGCATAAACACTTTAATTGCACGTTCGTAAAATCAAGCAGAAAGAAAAATAAATAAACGAAAAGAAAGAAGGGTCATTGTTTTTTTTTTATTAGATCGGTCGAGGGAGATTTTTCTTGATGCGCATGCAGAAAAATTGTTTTCCCCCGCTTAGAATCTCCGCAGCAGCGTAGTATAGTTCGGGACAGCAGCAGTAGCAGCACGTGGCTCGGACGCGTTTATATAGCGACGCGCGCCAGTTCAACTCCAGAGCAGAGCTTTACATGGCCGACTCCCTCCTTCCCCCAACGACTACGACTACGACGACGACGACGACGACGAGCTTTTATGTGCCTATATATTTGGCCTATTTACCCACTGACCTTCCCCCGCAGCTGCTGCTGCTGCTGCCACTGCCTATATACACTCGACAAATCGCAAGTGCATCCTTATTTTCTATTTTTTTTTTTCGTTGCTTTTTTTTTTGGTCGGTTGGTCGGTGCGACGATCAAATTAAGACTCTTTTTTTTAACTGAGTGACGTCATCGATTAGAGTTTATGTAGTACAGTATAGATATAAAGTTTTATACTCGGTCATACCTTAAATTGTGATGCTTCCTCGTTTTCTGCGTCATTAGGCTTTTAGGTGTGTGTATTACGTTTATCGCGCGGTTTCGAGCTCGTTACTTCCCTTCTTTTTTTTCTCTATAGGAATACTGTTTGTCAAGGTTGTCGCGAAATTTGAACATTAATCGCAGATGCATTATCGATTCTGCGTGCTTGTTTATCCTAAAGATTATTTATTTATCGACGACATATCGATAAAATCAATCAAACTTTCCGAATAAAAGAAAAAAAAAACCCAAACTAGATTTTCCATATCCTTCGAGTTACACGATTATCATTATTAGCAAATCGCGAGCAGTGCATAATATAATAATCGATCGCTCGTGTGTGCGATGACAAAACAATATCTTACACGCGCCAAAAGACAAACATCCATGTACATCGCATTACAGTGTTGCGTGCAAAAACAGCACAAAACCCACAATCAATTAAATCATCGTCTTGGACGAAAAATATGTTTTTTTTTTTTCTTTCGCGCTACTCCTTACATCATCTCGTGCACACACACACACACACACACACACACACACACACACACACACACACCTGGCCAAGCATATCCAAGGCTGCCATACTATACGCGAGAGTGAGAGAGAGGTCAACGTCCGCCGAGGAGGTTTTTTTTTCTCTTTTATTAATATTTAATTTTTCGAGTGTAACACACACATACAGGATATTTGGTTCAAGGTTCCTGCGCACCAGCAGCAGCAGCCTACTTGTATATAATACTTTCGAAGAGTGGTTATCCTTCCTTCCTTGCGAATAAAAGCCTCCTCCTCTAAATTCAAGAGAAAGGCCAGCGAGATTCTTGATAGAACCCGAAAAATTCCGAAGGACGCGCTATCCTTATTATATAGAGTCACCGGATATATACATTTTTTTTTTCGTTTTTTTTTAAGGACAAAGTCAACATCGTACACTTACTTGCGTTCGTTAGATGTACACACGATAAGAAAAAAAATTATACATATTTTTTTCGGGGGGGTGGTGGGTATATAAGATGAGATTTTCATGTATGTTGCCGAGCTAAACAGAAATGCAAATTTTTCGCCGCCTCGCTGGATATAGATACGATGGTAATAAGCGCACACGATGGACTGCGCGCGCGGCATTTGAATATTTAGATTGGCAGTTCCTTGGCCTTAAGGGAGAGAGAGAGATGCGCTTTGTTTAACCCTCCACCTTCTCTGCCCTCAATTTATTTTTAGATTCGAGATTGTGTACGTGTGTGCGGATGCTCGATGGAGATAAGATCGATTTTTTTTTCTTCCGTTGTGGATTTTAATGGAGTTTACACTTGTACAGGTGCATTGTTGTTTTCTTTTTAATATTGGAAGTTTGTTGTAGAAGGTTTAACGAAATGTGGTTTGAATGTATTTTTTTTTTTAAATATCGAGTGAGTTCATAAAAGGACTTATTACTTGTTTCTTCGAATTAATGATCAATTGTTCTTCGAAAAGTATAACTCATCAATTTCTTTTTCCAAATTCATATATATATATGACTTATGGCATGTCATTGATAAGATTGCTAAATCAATACAACATTACCAACAATAAATTACTAAATATCACATTACACTCGAACGAATTATCAATCAAACAAATCGTATTGAAACAGAAATGCGTCATCACATCCAATAACCGCAATGTATTAATTGTCAATCGAATAATCGATTAAATACAAACCAAGAGAGAGAGAGAGAGAGAGAGAGAGAGCGAGAGAGAGAGAGAGTGAGTGGGAGAAAATGGTCTTATCATCTAGCTTATCATCGCGCAATAGAATGTCATCGGCGTGTGGCACCCACTTCTTATCGACTTTTCGCGTCTCTCTCTCTCTCTCTCTCTCTCTCTCTCGAACGAACGAACGAAATTTCATCGAAGCAACTTTCAATTCACCTGCACCGCGCGCGCGCGATCGATAATCGATCAGTTGTACATATACATCTATACTTTCGCGGGCGGGCGGCGATGTGAAACTCCCATCGTCCGTGAAACGAAAAAAAAAAAGTAGACAAAGAAGAAGAACAAAAAAACGAGGGTGAGTTTGGCGATAATTAAAAAAATGTCGAGAGAGTGAGAGAAAAGCTGTCTCTCGCGAGAGTGCGCAACACAACGAAGTCCGTCTCTCTCTCTCTCTCTGCGAGTGAGCATTGGATTCTGGTTTTGCTTTCTCTCTGTGTCTCTCTCTGCCGGAAGACGCATTATTTCGCTTGGCTCGCGCGCGCAAAGATATTGACACTCGAGGCCGTGGCGGCTCGGGCCGCGCCGCAAACTGGCCATGAAATATATGGGTCAATGGCATAATATCGACAACGACACAAGAGGTGTATACGTGTGTGGTGCATCTGTGTGCTCCAACTCTCTGCAGAAAGAAATGGAGCGTGTCGAAACAAAAAAATTGTGCCATTCGTATATAATACAAACCCTCTGCTCTTTTTTTTTTCGTCAAGTTCACGCACGTTAAAACCCATCACGCGCGAGCTCATTCAATTTTCCTTTTTTTTTTTTTTTGATTATAAAAGCACTGCTCACGCTCGCTCGCTCGCTGACCTTTTCACGGGACGTTGATCTTGCCGCCGCTATGCAGGCTTATATGGCGTTTTGCTTCGCCGTGAACTTTTTCACGTTCATATCTTTTCATAAGATTCGAATTTATATAGTAAACGCGCTTTTTTTTTATGTACTCTATGCAAGTTTGGGTAAACAGTCAAGTAAATTTTTGTTTAATTCACGTTGAACTAGTTGCGCAAAGTTTCATTAAACAATGGAGGGACGCGAGGGGGGTCGTGAAATTCCGAGAATCTTTAGCCGCGGGGATGACCTAATTAACTTTTCCCTTGTGTACAAGTTGTATATTACCATCAAATTACCCGCGCATTTTATGGATAAAAAAAAGTGATCCGGACCAGGCAAATGAGTATTTTTTTATTATTAAAGCCAAACAAAATCTTTAGTGAGTTTTTATTAAGAAAACTTGTCGGGAGGTATTTGAGTAAACTGATTTGCAGAAAAAAAATCAAAAACTTTTATTCTCAGTCCGAAAAATTGCAAATTTCAGTTGTTTTTTTTTTGCTGATAAAAAGATGGCTTTTTTTATACAAAGGGGCACGTGCCTCATTTTCCAAAAGAGTGCATGCTCTTTTCCAAACGAGTAGTAGCTTAATATACTACTTATTTGAAACATACTATATTTTCGCGAACAGTACCTAATAAATATAATTTGTAATAATCATATTTTGTACTTAGTTTTAATAAATTCACTTTCAAATTGAACCAAAAGTACAACCACGTATACAGACGGGGGGGCACGTGCCTTACCGAGGGGCACGTGCTTTTTTGACGCAAAGGGACACGTGCTTCGTTTTCCAAAAAAGCGCGTGCTACGGGTAATATTATGTGATCAAAATCATTAAGGATTTTCTTTGATTCGAAGTGCTAATTAGCATGGACAAATGCGTCATATAACGTTTCCGAGAAGCGTTCGAATAATCTCTCTTCTCAGTACTCATGAAAATCCCGCGAACCGGATTAACACCCTTAAAAGTTTCAAAGAAGCTTCTCGATTAATGAGAAAAAAAAATCGCAAATAACCGAAAAAAACAGCTTACATCGAATAAATAAAAAGCGATAGCGAAAATTGAGTTAACGGGCAACAAACTCAAAAGTTAGAAAATTGAGATAGCTGCAACGAGCGCAACATCTTCAATAATAAAAAGAAAGAAGCCCCGCTGGCTTGTAACAAAGTTTAGCGCGCGCACTTAAAATGCAACGCTCGGCAAAGAAAACACATTAAATAAATTTACAACGTCGAGTGTATATATGTATAAGTATACAGAAAAAGGTCGAAAGTAGGTCAGTTCTCTTAAAAGCGAAGGAAAACTTGACTGGCCAATTGAAATTCAAACAAATCGGTAATGCCTCGCGATATACATGAATCGGCAAGTAGAGGCAGAGCTTGATAATTCAATCGAACGAAAAGTTTTTGGCTTGAACTTTCGTATATACAGGGAGGGAAGAAAGCTTCTTGACGATTCTTCGCGAGTTTAGCATTTGTTTATTTTGGCTTCGGTTAATTGATTGACCGACACGTTTCTCTTTTGTTCGCTCGTCGATCAATTAGATGTACGTTTGCCAAAAAATATTCGAACATATACATTGGATTATTATTTCCCGTCTGGAATCAAGTTGGTATAATATAAAGCGAGAGATCGAAGAAAACTCGATAAAGAGCGATAATTAATTGAATTATCGTAGGCCCCGCCTGAATTTTTTTTCTATCGCATTGCCGGCCGTCCGCCCGCCGAGATAAACTCATTTACGGAATAAATGAGGAATTTTATTACTCGAGCTTTCACTCTCGCGCGCTGAAGACTAATTAAACTTGGATATACATTGAAAATCCTCACTCACAAAATAGATTACGAAAAATCCATCTTAAAAAAAAAAGTCACTGTGAATTGATTGCCGAAAGAGATCTAGAGCGGCAGATTCGGTAAATAATTGTCAAAGCAAACCGACAGTGTAGCAAAAGAGCGAGAGTCCATTAAAGCCTTTAGACGTCGACGAGCGACGACGACGACGACGACGACGACGTCGACAGCAGTTGGACGGGTCATTTCCGCCACTCGATTCTCTAATCTGAGTCGGCCCATCGACGACTTGCTGCTGGTATATGGTTGAAGGTCGCGGAATTATATTTCTCGCTCGCTCGCTCGCGGATAGTTTGCCGGCGCGCAAATAGCGACGCGAAATTAAACGGATGTAGGCAAGCGTCACCGATTACCTATTGACAGGCTGCTACTGCTGCTACTGCTGCGATACGATATAGAGCTTGACACGTGCGCTTGCCTCTCTTTCTTTTTTTATCGGATTTTTTTTTATTTGATGGATTTTCCGATTGAATTTTGTCACGTTATAGTAAAAAAAATGTACGACTACGCAGTTGAATATTTCACTGACCGTCATATTGCTGGAAGGGATATTATGAAAACCATTGAAAGATGTAAAAATTCATCTGTTCTCCGAGCACATCCGGGCCAAAGTAACGTTGAATTATTAGCGAGCATGTTTTTCTCTTCCCGATCATTATTCAAGAAGAAGAAGAAGAAGAAGAGAAAACAAGAAAGACGCAGAAAATCCACGATTGACGATTATCTAGAGCTTGCAAGCTTAACGAAGCCGATTAGCTTGCTAATTTCTCTCCTTCGTCTCTCCCTTTGAAAGGAAACGAGGTGTCCTTGATTTCCTTTGTCGTCGTCGTCGTCTGCAATGCGGACGTATTATAGAAAATTACGATGTCTACCACCTCGACGACGATAATCCTAACGACGCGACGCCGAGGCTTAAACTGCCACTTTGGAAAACTGATTGAGCCGCATAGATTTGATGCTGCTACTGCTGGAAAATAACTTGTTCTCTCTCTTTTCTTTTTATCTTTTTTTTTATGAAAAGAAGGAAATGAAATATTGGTTATAGGAGTTACTACTGCGAAAATTGCGGAAATCAAAATGGGGACGGCAATATTTTTCGCTCGCGCGCAGTTTCTTTTCCAGAAATCGAATTGGAAGGAAAGGGATAATTCGTTTTTTTCTTCTTTCTTTTCTTTTACGACGGAGTAAATTTTTTCGATTAAAGTAGATGAAGAAGAAGGAGGGCAGAGTTGACGGGTTCAAATTCAAATTTGATGAAAAGGTGAGCGCGCGCGCGCGCGCATCGTTCACCTGGAAATTTCCATTCATCGAATAAGTTGGTAAAAGAGTTTTCCGAAACCCCCCAACCCCTCGCACTCCGACGTAATTTCAAAACTTTACACACACTCACTCGACTCGCCGTATAATCGAAACTTGAAGCAAATGAAAAACAAATTGAACGAGAAAAAAAAGCCCGTAAAAAAAGTATTTCATTCCTCACATATACAGTACATACAAGTTTCATTTCGCTTTCGAGGATATAAAGAAGAAACAAAGTCGCACACAAACACACATACACGGCAGAAGCAGCACGTAGAGCTTTTACAACCCATCGTATTTTTCATTTTCGCACGTTTCGCATCAAAAGATAAACTATCCCGCGGGGGTTAGGTGGCGATGTTGCTGCGCTCGCGTCGCCGTCGCCTTATAACCGACGAGAATAACGCAGTTTATGCGCCAGTGCGCGCAGCTAGCAGCAACAGCCGCGCGCGAGTGCGTTTAATATAACGCCTGGCATACCCCGCAAAAGAGAGAAAGAGCTTGCGGCTATAACTTGGATCTTATGGCTTGAAACGATGTTCTTTCTTTCTTCACCCCTTTTTTTTTTCTTTGCATGTAGGTTATACTATATATCGCACGCCGTTTTGTTGTCGAGTGCGTGCTAATGGTAGCACCGGGGGTAATTGGATTTTCTTTTAAGGAGTGGTGGGTTATGCTCGTCATTGCGTCGACGTGCTGGAGATTCAATCTAAAATAACTTCATTAACGTCGCTGCATTGTTTTTTTTTTCGATAGAGTTCGTTGAGTTTCGCGAGCTCGATGTGGAAATTTTTTTTCATAAACTAAGGAATAAGCGCGCGATTTTTGTTTACAATGTGATTCAAACAAAATTTTCAGACGCAAGTTTTCGAGCGCGCTTGAAAGTTTTCCAACGCAAACGTTTTTCTTGGCAAACCCGAACCGACGCGCGACGATGATTTATTCAGCACCGCGCGCACAAGAGAGAGAGAGAGAGAGAGAGAGAGAAAGAGAGAGAGAGAGAAGATCTATAGAAAAACATTTTCCTTCGAAATATTTACTCATTAGTGGGCGGACATTTGAATTCCGGAAGCCGGATGACATATCCGACATTCTTTTCGATACATCATAAAATCAAAATACCTTACTTTTGTACGATAGAGTGTTTTCATAAATCTTTGAATTATACGCGAAACTTGCGTACATACATTGGTCAACCCGAATTATTATACAAGTCATCCCGTAAGATTTTACAATTCTCAGCGTCAGCAGCAGACACTGATAATAAAAAAAAAGAAGCGCGTTACGCATCGCTCTCTCACGTGACTGATAGCACACGAACGCAAGTAGAAGAAAGAAAAAAAAAAGACAAACTTTGCCGGCGGCGGCAGTGGCTTGATTTACGAGGCTGCCACGCTTAATTCGCGGCCACGCCACGCAATTTGTCGACTTGTGTGCGCGGGACGAATGAAGTCGTATTTTTTTTTTATTTTTTATTCCTCGCTACGAAATATAAGATGAAGAATTTCAGGCAGCGAAGTCCGACCCCTTCAACGTTTTCCACGTACGATCTGCGTTCTCGAAAATGTTTTTCACGACGAAAAAGAAAAAAAAGGAACATGGATTTCCGGTTTTGTTCGTAAATAACCACTGGCGCGGATTATTTATACTTAATTCTTGGGCGACAGCCATACGCATCATCTAATTGTAAACACGAGAATTCAATTTTTCTCCATCTACGTCAGAATACTTAAAAAAAATTCCACTCGCTCCTTATCTCGCGAGAGTAAACGCAATACAACCTATGCTGACAAAACAATATTCGTCGTCTTGACTTGCTGCTGTTGGTGTTAGACTAAACAAACGTTTACAGAAATGCGCGCCACCGGAAAATTTCACCGGCAATATTTCAAAAAAAAAAGAGCTCGAAAGCTGACAGCTTCAATCTAACATAGACTTAGTTAGAGACAAAAAGCAAACAACCGAAAAGCCGAGCAGCGACGAGCGAGAAGTTTTTTTTTTTTCGCGTGCGGTATACATAATTCGATCAATGATGCACGAACGTGTAACATTTGCATCATTTATATATGTATATGTAACGTCAGCGGTCGGAGAGCATATTTGCATGGGATTGCGCTTTAACGAGCTGATGAATAAGTTAAAAGCTGCCTCTCACCGTTTGGCCAAGTTTATATACATCACGGTTGATGCCGTAATAGAGAGATCAAATATTAGTGCGCCAGAGAATCTTGAGAGAGTAATGTACGCGCTTGAATTATGGATTTTCATTACTTTTCTCTTCTTCTACCTTCTTTTTTTTTTACACGTCGTTTAGCCGTTCGTTCTCCGGCATAATCGAAACTCAACGTAAGTACCTATATGTGTATTGTGTGTTTTTCGTGATTCCGCATACATTCGATAAAGACTCGAGATTTTTGCATATGAACAAACGAGCGCGAGATTATTTAAAATGAATGATTGAAAACTATTTTTTTTCTTTCTTTTGAAAGAATAGAAAAATAAAACTCTTGGATAATACAGCTACCTTGCACGAGTCGCTCGTTGCAGTCAAGTTTTGACAAGGGTTATAGCGATGTCACGACGGGTGAAACTCGATATTAGATCAACGTGAAAACTTTGCGTGAATGTCATATAAACACTCACACACAACGTCAAATCCAATTTAACAGAGTGTGACAAGTAAAAAGAGAGAGAGAGAAAAAAATAAAGATTACTCACTGCCAGCTGAATCCACCGGTAATGCCGTCCCTAAGACGATCCTTGAGGCTACGTTGCCTCGACGGTCCGAGTCCAGGCAAACCAGCCGACGTTGGTGCACTACCACCACCACCACCAGGGCTTTCAGATCTATTGGGTGAGCCACCGGCTCCACCCGTGAATAGAGCCATTTCTCACCCCCCTCACACGAATTTACAACTCGAATCTATATCTATCTATACGTGTGTGTATATATATGTACTCTGTGGCCGCTTTTCACGAGGACGACGATGATGACCACTTGGTAACCTCCGATGAGGTGCTACTACTTCCGTATCCTCCCATCTTGCACATTCGATTCAATGGATTCTAATCACATATACATAGTATGGATTTTACCACGAGTTTCTTTCTTTTTAGTTATAAGTGGTACGTTCAGCTTGAGAGATATTTCAAAGGGGATTTTTTTTTTAGTTTGCGTGATCGACGATTGAATGAAAGCTAATTTTCAGGAGTGGTCGCTAATACCGGTTATTCGAAATTGAATGCACGGTCGCAATTCGACTGAGTGAATGTGCGAAATTGCAATGGAGTGAGAATATAACATCAAAAGCTTTTGATCGAAATCTTTTTCGATCAAACAAGCGATGCATCAACTCTCGTCGTTCCATACCCAGATAAATATTTTCTGTTCTCGCTCAATAGTCAATTTAACTTTAAGCCAAGCATACATAAAACTTTCATGAATCTCTTTGTAGATCCGGCACATTATACATATCCGGCAGTTATCGTATCAATCGTGCGTAAAAAAAATAAACGCGATACTCCGATGATGAAAAGAAGAAGAAAAAAAAACGTAGTTGGCGAAGTTGGTGCTTGCGTTTGACTCGCTGCCAATCGCTTGCGAGCGCGCCGGGAAAACATCTGTCGGTCGTGTGCAGCTGACACGCGCGGTTGCATTGTCTACAGGCGCGCGCGTTCTCGACTTTTATTATTTTATTTCTCCCTCCCTACCTTTTTTTTCATCCTGTAAAATACATGAGGGAGAGAGAGAGAGAGCGAAAAATTTACGAGAAGTACAACCTTTCTTTTCTCTCTCTCTCCCTCTCGAAAACAAAAGTTATTTTACGAGCTCATCGTTAAGCTTAACGACGTACTTGTCGATAAATAAAGAATTGTTTTTAAAGGAAGGAAAGATTTAAAAAAAAAACGCTCGGATTGTTACAGTTAATAATGCAGCTACGTGGAGGAGGATAGTAGTAAGCTAGGAAATCACGCACTTTTACTTTATTGAAAAATTGATTCGACCGAGTTATTTATAGAGAGACCTGCCGAGTAGCGAGCGAGCGAACGCGGTACATGAGAGCAAGCGTTTACACGACCGCAAACAATGAATCACTTTTCGCGAAATCGTAGGAAAAAAAAATAACAACAACAACCCGTCGAGAATATTTTTTTTTCTTTAAAATACTATATAAATAAAAAGTTGTTATATTATTGCCAGTCGTTTGCTCTTAGCAGCAGCAGCAGCGACGTAGCAGAAGAGCTTTTGCGTTGTAACGACCTAGTTTTGCTCGCAGCCATGGGAGTCGCTAAGTTTCGCTGCTGTAACTTTCGCCATCTTCCCGCGCGCGATAAGGCAAAAGACGAGAGTAGAGGGCTCGATATAATAAGACGTTAATCTTTATTTATTGACGTACTTAAAAATCTCGTATTTTTTTCCCGTCTAAATTATCATCGAAAAATGCGCTTTAATAAAATTCAATTTTTTCGTCGTTAAAGAACACTATCGAAGATTTGGCTCCCGAATAAAGTTATTCAAATGCGCGGGTCGAGATTGGAAGCGCAAGGCAGCAACACGTGATATCGATTTTCAAATTATCGTACATATGTATGTTTTCGAATGCTATTTTTATATCCTTTATCACGGGCCGTTTATTTATTTCTGGAAAGCTGCTATTGGTGTACAGCGATTTTGAAATTGGAGAGCGTCGCGCATATCAAGGTAAGAACCTCGGGCGGATATACACAATTTATTCATTTAAGTCGTGGCGCGCGATAGAGAGAGAAATCGATAGGCCTATTTATTGACCGCGTAGAAGAAAACTTTGCTATATGACGATATCCTTAAAAAAAACACAGTTTTCTGGGGTCTAGAATGGAAAAATTTTTTTTAATGCTAAGGCTTCCGGACCTTTTTCCTCTTCTTTTTGAAGGTA